>CP092863.1:162641092-162677555 GCA_030710605.1 Cordylochernes scorpioides
TATGATTATTACTTATATGCATTTGTCATATTCCTATGGGCCTAACATCTGATAAGGAATATGTATCCTTAGATACACATGATAATGTCCTCTAGTTCGTAGAATTAGTGATTTGGACTGCCGTTGTTTCCTTTCTGAAGTGTTACGACCTGCTACTTTACTCTTTCTTTGAATCCTTCTTCACACCACCTTTCAACATACCAATTCATATCCACATGTTACTCATTTAACTCATTTTGCATATTCATTTTGAATTATATTTTTAAAAAAATTGAAAATTCCATTATTTATTTATTTATTCAACAGTGGTGCTTTGAACGTCAATATGTATAGAGAAATGGTGAAGTATTTTCTGTGGATTCCTCGTTCTGCATCATGTACCTTTGATGGATGGAAACGATTAATGCCTACATTATGGAGCCATCGTCTGATATGGAATAGTGGGCCATTAGATACAAATACACTACAGATCAGATACTTTAGTGGATAACCGTGTCTGTGGTGATTATTATCCTACAACTGCATTAGCATAGCATACAGATCAGATACACATTGCAAGTTAATTGCTTCTTAAATGAAAAAAAAATAGCTTTTAAACATTTATTTTAATATAATAAAAGGATCATAAATACGCTGATCGCATATTCAACTCGCAACTATATCAACTTAGGGCTGTACCTCTCGCTTGGCTGTTTGTAAAAATGACCTGATGCATGAAATGGTTTAAGTGACTCAATCTTTTAAGTTATTATATATCATATCTGTGTTCTTATCTATATATATTTCCTCATAATAAACACATTGCAGTGAGATATACGTTTCAATAATACGTTTATATTAAAAATAATACATATGGATACGCAATCTATCAAATAAATATCAACTATATTCGTTGTTTATTCTATTACGAAATTTCTTACATCAATATCTATTACAATTATTCTCATATTATCACATCAATAAATTCCATAAAGTTATTTATTATTCGCACGCTTGGAATGATCTCTTCTCAAACACTTCTTAAAATACTATTAAAATTGCATTCAAATAATGAATATAATCATTAAAGGAAATAACAGGAAGTCTGTGGAAGGCTGGTTAAACCGTTTGGTTTTCGACCACTACGACCCGGGTTCGATTCCCGCATTGGACACTTTTTTCTGTTTTAAAAATAAATTTAAAAAAAATGCTCCAATGGCCCCCGATTCTTGCAAAAGTCCAGCCCCACCAGCGAGTGCAAGTAACCAAACGGGGCTCTGGCACATTTGGAAGTGCAAAGTCGAACTGCTTTTCACATGTGTAGACATGTGGTGCGCTTACAGTAAAAAAAGCAGTCGCTAACTACCCACTATGGTTATCATGGCCTTTACCAAGTGTACTAGGGATAAGCAAAAAAAAAACAATAAAAAAATCATAAATTTATCCAAAATTTTTAAATGCCATTTAATATAATAAATCGTTCATTTTAAGGAATTTTGAAAAGTAATAGAAAATTTAAAGAAACATATATTTTTTATTTCATATTAATCTCCTAAATATATATTGAAATAACAAAACAAGCTTCTGGAGATAAGCTTCTTGAAGAAGTAATAGAATATTTGCGGATATAATTTTAATTACTTCATATAAATATCCTATATATAGATTAAAATAACACCACAGACTTCTATAGATGAGTTTCTCGAAACACGTATTCAAAATTTGCGTATATATATATATATATATGTCGTGATCGAAAGGAAGGTTGCAACCGTTGCGCATGTAAACTTCAAAGAATTAGTTTCCAACCAGGTGAGCAACGTACACTTGGCGTGCCGTAGCATTCGCCCATGCTGGCTCCCACGTTTATTTTGTAAAGTGTATTTATAGATGGATTAATTTGTTTTCACATTTTAACATAATCTTAACATATTTACAGTTTAACATACTTATTTTGTCGAAAATAAATTATGCCTCTTGGGTATTATGCAAATTATGACTTATATATTTGCCATCTAAAAAACACTTGTGCTCGTGGTCAGGAAATGTCTTCTTTATTTTTAATATATATATATTTAATTGAAATAAATCTCCTATATAAATTTAAAATAACATAACAGGCTTCTGAAAATGAATTTCATTTGTTAATAATTATTCGTTTTAAGTGTACTTCTTTAGAAGGGAAGAGATGCCTGAAAGCTCTTGATATTACATTAATAAAAATAAACTCATCTTCAGAAACTTGTATTATTTTAAATTTTCGTATTTATTCATAAGATATATTACATATGTTTTCCCGGTTAACCATTTTAAATATGTTTTATTCATCTATCGAGTTTAAAAAGAAATTTTCATAAAGTAATTTTAAGAGAACAAAGATTACAGAATAAAAATATATACCTCTTACTAAACTCTTCAATTATTAATGGTAAAACCATTTCACACAATGTGTCTTAAATGCAATTTATCCACAAACCACTTCAAAGAAACACTTGATAAAACGGTTCGAATTGAATTCTCTATAAGATCTTTGAAAGTTTTAGATTAAATAACCTTTTATATATTAGAAATTTTTCATCTAATAAAAGAAAATTTCTATTTAAACTTACTTTTATTTGTTCAATAAATATTTAACAATACAAAAATCAAGAATGTTTCTTTTAATATTGCTGAAAATGTGGAGATATTGTTATGGATTTGAGTGTAAAATTGCACTTTAGAAATATTTTTTGTGAGAAAACCTTTGAAAAATTTATAAGAAAGACGTTTAACCTCAATATGTAAAATTGACTATCTAATTTCCTTTACAATTGATGATATATTGAAACATAAACGATAATTTTAAACTTCTATATAATTACAAATAGAGTTCATTCTTAAAACATTTTCCAAAATATTTTAAAATATACATTAAGGTAAAATTTATGGATGACTCTATTTTCAGAACAATACTTTAATATTTAAATAAAAATTCATATATTGAATCAAAAATATAATTTATTTTACCACAATATATCAGTTGGCTGAACGCCAACCTTTATCAAAGTATTATAACATTTTAAAGTGTGTCAACAACAGACTCAGCGCCATATAACGTCAATAGAATTAAGTTTAAATTATATGGCGTTGAGTTTGTTGTTGACACAATTTAAAATGTTATAATACATAGATAAAGGTTGGCGTTCAACCAACTGAAATATTTGTAAAATAAATTATATTTTGATCCAATATATGCTTTTTTATTTAAAGATGTATTTATGGATTGCTCTATTTTCAATACTTTGATATGTAAAATATAATAAAAATAATAAAATAAATATATAAGATGTTGATATAAAAATAATTTAGGCATATCCTGACCACAAAATGAGTGTTTTTTTTAGATGGCAGAAGGCCACATCTATTTGAACAGAAATCACAGGTTAAATTCTACTAGAGACAGCGGTCTTCCATCTGAATAACGCTCATGTTAATGGTCAAGATATGCCGAATATAATATAAGTAAAAATAAATGAATATATAAATATATAATATAAATGCCTATTATAATACTATAATATTTATAAAACATGGTTTCTATTATTTCGCACGCTATTTAATCCACTATTCTCACAAGTCCTCAATCACCGTTGAGTCCAAATGCCAATCATTGAGTAGTTTAATTTCCACTAATAGTTACTACGAGCAACAAAATTCTTCCTTGAATAAGGATTATGTATTATGTGTTCATTTTTCTTGTTATTTCTTAGTTATCTCCCTTTTTTATTCTATAATATTCAAAATATTTTGCTTGTTATATATAAATTTATATCCAATATATTTATAATTTTAATTCATGAAATAATTTATATTCATACTTTGAGTGGAAGGGAACTAAGAAATGATCTTTTGATATGAAATAAGAAGTATAAATGGAGCTAGAATAGCTATAATTCGTTTTATAAATTCTATATTACTGTGAAAAAAGGTTTTATGTGTAATTTGCTTCAAGTAATTCAAAATAAAAAAACTACTTGATAAGTAAATAATTATATTTCATTTTTCATGACTGCCCTTTCAATTCTCTATCTCTTTCAACAACAAAACATTATAATCATAACATATTTATTTAATTAAAAAGGCATATATTGGATCAAAATATCATTTATTTTACCAATATTTCAGTTGACTGAACGCCAACCTTTATCAAGGTGTTATAACATTTTAAAGTGTTTCAGGTGTCAGGTTGTTGACACACTTTAAAATGTTATAACACCTTGATAAAGGTTGGCGTTCAGCCAACTGAAATATTGGTAAAATAAATGATATTTTGATCCATTATATGCCTTTTTAATTAAATATGTATCTATGGATTGCTCTATTTTCAAAACATATATATATATATATATATAACTTAAGAAAATACAATATCACATTTGTACTATTTTTTCACACATATATATATTAAAGCAAAGCTCGCCTCTCCCCGTCAAATTAAACCTCAAAACTAGACGCCATCGATAGACCGTCGCCGCAAACTAGCGGCCTCGGGTCAATGACAAAGCCACAACACCAGCTTTGGCAAAGAGATAAACGTCCATAGAGACCTGGTTTCGGGCTATTGGCTCTCGTCAGCCTAGGGCGGACTTTATTCCATGAGATCCACAAGGAATATAATGGAATCTACACAATTAGCTAAAGAGGTGTTTAGCTGGAAATCTGGCTAAGCCAAAACTATGGCTAAAATATAGATAGAATTTTCCGGGAGGAAATTAATCCATAAACGTAAAGGTTGCATTTCCAGTCAAATGAAAATTATATTACAATAGAACTGATTGTCTGGAAGGTTAATAAGTTTCTCATATATATTCTTGATTTATATCAGTTACATATTATATATATTCATGATAATTTTTTTTCATATATTTAAAAATATTTCACCTAAAATAGTAATTCATAAATAGGTCTTCATAGGTAAAAGGAATATTTAATAAGGCATGATAAGCACCTCTATTGACATATAAACTTATGTCCATATGTTCCCTGAACTCCTCTAAGATTATTTCTTAGTATACACAGGATTTATGAGAAAACGAATACCTCACAATAGTAGAGCTATCTGGAGATTAATTTGGTGAAACCGCTGAGAGGTTTTACCACTGATTACCCAAGAACTCAAATTCAATAACTTTTATCATTACACAAAGATCTTTAGAGATACTATTCAATGATGTAGAAGAAAAAAGAATGCCACAATAAAATATATATATATGCAATTAAATTCATAAAATACATGAGTTTTTATGAATAATTGAGAGCATTCAAGAAAATAGTTTATAATGTGACACTCTGAAAATTCCAGATTTCTAGAATTTCTTTTCTTCGAAAAATATAAGTACTATACAAGCTACGAGAGAACCTAGACACACAGTAAATATTAATTTAGAAGATTTTCGTTTAATCAATAAAAATTATATTTAATCTAAAGTTGTTTTTCTTTTAGCAATTTATGTAAATTAAAGACTGCCAACCTTTTTCAGGGTACACAACAGTATATTGCTGTACATAATTTAAAGCTGACGTAATACTTTCGCAATATTGGTTAATTGAACAATTTTATAATAATGTATATGACTTTTGTAATTATTATACACTGCGTGACATTGAAAATGGAACACCAAGAAATAGTGGCCAGAAAGTGATGAAACTCGGCAGACAGAGAGAGACAGGGACGAACAATAAGTGATCTTTATTTCAAAATGATAGTCATAATACAGAGCGACAACGGCGTCGGCTTAGTAACAAGTAGGACCACCGCGGACGGCGATGCACGCAGCAACACGTCTAGGTAGAGAGTCAATCAGAGTACGGATGGCGTCCTGAGGGATGGCTCTCCATTCCCTCTCAACCATTTGCCACAGTTCGTCTTCTGAACGCGGCTGTGGCAAGGCATGCAAACGGCGTCCAATGATGTCCCAGACGTGCTCGATTGGTGAGAGATCAGGAGAGTACGGTGGCCAGGGAAGCATCTGTACATCTTGCAGAGCTTGTTGGCTAATGCGGGCAGTGTGCGGTCGGGCGTTATCCTGCTGATAAAGGGCATTGGGTACCCCCTGAAGGTAGGGGAGTGTCACCGGTCGCAGCACATCATCAACGTATCGTTGGGCCGTCATAGTGCCCTGAATACGAAGTAAAAGTGACCTGGAATCATACGCGATTGCGGCCCAAACCATGATTCCACATTGTCGCACAGTGGGGCGTTCCACAATTGCTGCCGGATTGGACCTTTCTCCACGTCGACGCCACACGCGTACACGGCGACTATCACTGGACAAGCAGAAACGCGACTCATCTGAGAACACGACCCTGTGCCATTCCGTCATCCACGTCGATCTAGCCCGGCACCATTCCAAACGTTGGCGCCTATTCGGTGGGGTCAATGGCAGTCTTCTTAGCGGACGGCATGAGTGCAAGCCATTAGCAACCAATCGACGGGAAATGGTTCTGGTCGAGATGGAATGATCTAGGGTGTCTTGCACATGTTGCAGGATGGCGGTACAAGTGGCTTGTGGGGCCGCCACTGCATGTCGAAGGATACGCCGATCCACACGTGCTGACGTCACTCTGGTTGCACCAGCATTCCTATAAATTGCCAAATTTCCTTGTTCCAACCATCTTCTCCACAGTCGGTGCACCGTGGACGCGCCAAGGTGTGTATCAGCTGCGATTTGATGTATGGACCAACCTGCCCTTTTCAGTCCGATCACCATGCCCCTCGTAAAAGCGTCTGTCTGCTTGAACTGCCTCCGTTTACGATGACCTGGCATTCTCTGTTATTACACGTGTCTTTTGACACAAGAACAAAATTTCTACAATGATTTTCCTTGAATAAATAACGACACGAATACTGTCCTATCTGCAAGTTCTTTCCCTTATATCTTCCTCCATGTGCGCACGAGAGCTGCGCATTTTACATCATTTGCATAACTCGGTTAGGCGCGTCTACCCTGAAATTTGCATAATTTTCTGGCCACTATTTCTTGGTGTTCCATTTTCAATGTCACGCAGTGTATATTAATATATATTGCTTAATTTCATTATTGTTATCGCAAAATCGCATTATTCATTATTGAAATCGCAAAAATATTTCAAAGGTATATTGAAATAAATTACCATATATATATATATATATATATATATATATATATATATATATATAATAAATAGTTATTTAATTTTATAGTCCAGTTTTGTATTAAGATTATCTTCACTATTATGATCATTTAAATACAAATTATAGAATCACTGTTATAATTTTGTTATATAGTTTCTACACTATATATATATATATATATATATATATATATATATATAAATGTTATGAATAATTTTGTTTGTTGTTAGATAAAGGGTTGATAAGACAAAGGATCGATAAGATAAAGGGTTTAAGTTGCAGTGGTGATAAAAAAAAAGATAATTATTTACCGTCAAGTAGCTTTTATTTTCAATTAATTGAGGATATATTACACATTAGTTATTTTGTCATTATATAGAATTTATAAAGTTAATCCTATATTAGTGATTTTACTTATTAACTATTTTTTTTAAATTCAACTATTAGATATGTTAACTACATATATTTAAAACAAAAACTATACAACAAAACTGAAAGTCTTTCTAAAAACGATGATAACAAAAGTAAAATTATCAATGAATAAAATGAAATATATATATTTCAAAATATAGAAATATTTGAATTTTTAGAACATTACTATATAAATAAAATGGAAATGTCATAAGTGGACATCACTAAAAACTTTCGTTACAATGCATTAATTTCAACCAAATTTTCAACATTTATGTAAAACGAGATGGAGCAGGTTTTGCTTAACATCAAAATATATTTCCTAACATTAACATGCGTAACTTCGCTGTTATCGATTAAATACAAGAAAAAAATCAACAGAGTTAATTTTATTTATATATAAATACAAAATTAAATTCAACAGAGTTATTTTTTTACATACTAGCTAATAATCTCAATCTAAAAAATTTTCAAAACAAGCAATTTTAAGATAACACCATATGTAAAACAGTCGGCCAAGAAAACAACAACGATATTACATCTTTCTCACATATTCACACACAATCTTGATTAATAATTAAAACTAATCTTTAACATTGTTTATTATACTTCAACTTTTATTTCTACATTTGTTTTTAAATACCCAATTGTTTTATCATGTTTCTAATTTCGCCTAACAAATATACAAATTTATAGTGACCAACATATGCAAATTTTATCTTTGTTTTTATTTAACTTGATATCGTAAACATAACATCCATTGTAAGCATTTTTCTGTTCACCTTCCGTGGTTTCTCTTTTCTCTGATAGTTTTTAGGTGTAGTATATTTTCTTATTACTAGACTACAAACATTCCCTCGAGAAAAACCTGGGCGAAGCCGGGTACATCCGCTAGTATAATATATATATTATTTCTCACATCTCTAAGCACTGTTTCTCGAATATTTAGAAAGATGAATCAAAACACCTTTTTACATAAAAATAAAATATGCAACATTATGACTGGAAATAGTGCAGCGATATAGCAGTTATATGTAGTTTCTTAAAATTGTCCAATCAAAAAGTGGTAGAGCTTTGATCGAATCCTTCGGAGAAATATATACTTAAATAGATCCTTAGTTTAGAGTAGAAAAATATTCTGAAATTGTTTTCAATTTAAACGTAGATTGAATATATAAACTGCAAAATCGTCTAGAAATTTTCTATTTATGTATGTAGGAGTATTTTTCTTTATATTATAGTTACTTTTATGAGAATATATTGCTAATAATATCTGTTTAGATTAATTCTTTTAGAGGTTATTCTTAGATGAGAATATATATTATCTTTCGACATTGATAAGTATTAAAATAATGTATATGTTCAGGTATTTAATTTACTATATTAATATTCCTTCTTATTTATAGGGATACAATTAATAAAATAAGTATTCGGTGATTTTTAAATCGTAAAACATCTAATAATGTCGATCATTAAGAATAAAGAAGGCCATAGATGACTTAATTGATTGTTCGTTCAATTGGTATCGGCCTGGAAAAAAAGTCGTTTATCGATTCGTCTGCTAAAGATGTTTACTTGGAATAAAAATATCAATATTGGTGTAGATGGAAATTGAATAAACCTGTTTACTAATAAATAATCATTTTTAATGACCAACATCGAAAATTATCTTCATACCTTTCTGGAAATTGAAGGTACGCTTTGTCGAATGCATAATAACAATTAGCCTTCTTCACGATGGCTCCAAGCTCGAATACAATAAGCCAACATGGTAATGCATTAAGTCAGGATGCCTGAATGACCAGTTTTTTGGTCGTATAGCTACAGCTTGCACCACGCTGATGAGGGCCAACAGCCTAAAATGCGTAAGTGGTTAGCTATTCTTGATTAATCATGAATGGGTGTTTGGCCTGTGGGCAGAATGGATTTCTAAGCGGAGTCAGACAACAAATAATTTTTCGTAAAATCAACTTTTAATTACATTTATTTAATACAAATTATCAGAAGGGGTTAAATTGTTGTATACTACATGTTAATGTTCTTATTTGTTTGTGTGTGTGTGTGTGGTCAAATATAATTTCAATATTATAAAATGTTAGATATATTTGTTTGATATATTATATATAATAATTATATATTATATGATATTTATATTTAGAATGATGCATAATTATTTTTATTATATTATTATAACAACAAATAATGTGATATTAATGTAATTTATATAATTTTAATGAAGTATATTTTATGAGCATTAAATATTTTTAATATGAATAATTTAATTTAATATTTGAATTAAATAGTTATTAAACAAATTAAAACTTATAATGAAAATATGAAGGTTTATATTTGGAAGCCCCTACATCACTCCCCCGCCAGTGAAGACTTAAAAGTCGAAAACGTGACGATTGTATGAAAAGTTAATATTTGGGAGCCGCTACAGGGCAATTCTGGAATAATTAAAAATCAACGAGAATAGTTTATATTCATTCTGATAGATGGCTAAAGCCATTAGCAACTTTCAGTTGGACGATAAGGAGATGCCTTTTTCTTTTTCGTATTAAAAATAGTCTAAATATTCTCTAACAGATGGGGGGGAGTCCCCTAATGTACCAGATTATATTATCTTTGAGAGAAAAGACTGCTCATGTTCTCATATTATAAAAATGTATCAAAACAATACAATTTATTCATCACCCAGTACACAACGCTCACAGGCCAACCTAACTGTCTTAGTACATTCAGACAAAAGACAATCTAAACACCATTGTGTTAGACTTTGGTTATGTTAAACAGTTTGGTCTTTGTCAAAATTTGAAAAGATGGTGCTAAGACAAATTCTATCATTAACCTGGACGTTGTGCACAGGAGTGATAAATAAAATGTATTTTGTTTATACTATTCATTTAATGAATGTTTAATCCGTAATAAATGGCAAAATATTATTTTATATTTATCTGAATATTAATTTTTATTAGTTCTAAATGCACTGAAGATTTATTTTCAAGAGTAGATAAGAAAAAAGAAGATTTCTCAAGATTGAGAGATCGATTATTGAATCAATTATAATATCATAATTTTCAAATTTATTAATAACACATTAATAAATTATTTTTGATTGAGCACTAACATCGTTATTTGAAAAAAATGGAACACCCTCGGTGAAGAAGCTTCATGTTCAGTAATATATTTCGTAGTTTTAGATAGTAACAATGGTATTTTTCTATACTCAATTATATAATTATACATTATAAATATAAACATGTTTTTAATCATGATTTTCAAATTAACTAATATTGAGTAAATCTTTCATTATATATGTGTATATATGCATATATAACAATATGAGGAATCACCAGTTTCATTTTTAGGAAGATATCTTCTTCTTTCTAATCTCCACTCAATCATATTAGGGTATCAAATTGTGACCCTTGATGGTGTCTGTTTGACAACCATCATGACTGGGTGAAGTAGAATGCGTCTACCTTTGTCATTAAGACTGGGAGCACTACTCAATGGCAGGCCGACTTAGCTCCAAAAGAAATGGCCGCCTCTTACATGAGGAACAGACGCCATGTGCAGCTGCTCCTGACATGGAATAAAAACGCTGCTCATCCTGTATCCCTGGATCAGAAGCCCTTACAGGGTACTATCAGCCGGGTCATCTGAACCCAGGATTTTTAGTGAGCTTGTTACTGCTCCCCCTGCTCCTTTTTCATCCGGGCTTGGGACCGGCAAAGCCGGAGTTGCTAGGAAGATATAAAAGCTAATGGCGAATCGTTTCTTTAATAGATATACGCTTGACGAGCTTTCGGACAATAAAGTCCTTCAACAAGGTGTAATACGAATATAAGACTGAAATCGTATATTAAACCAAGATACTTGATTTCGTATTACAGCCTGTTCAAGAAATATATTGTCCGAAACCTCGCCATGCCTGAAAAAAAACTATCTCCGTTTTTTATCTCTTCTTATACGAATATATATTAGGATAAATTTATATATCCTGAAGTACACCTTGTGCTGGACATGATAGACGTGGTTGGTAGTTAGCGATTGCTTTTACTGTAAATGCTCCACATACCTACACATGTATGAAGCAGTTTGAATTTTACACTTACAAATATGCCGTTTGATTAGTTGCACTCACTGGTCGAGTTGGTAATTTGAAAGAAAGGGAGTCCATTGAACCATTTTAAAAGTTTTTAATGCGGGATTCGATCGCGGGAGCGATGATTTCTAAAAGCGATAGTTTTTACCACTCTTCCACCATTCCGACATTTTGGAATTGTTGAGGTTATATGATTTGTATAATGTAGGTATGATACCAAAAAGACTCATTTTGAATGAAACAAAACTGGTTTAAAATCGTTAAAAAAAAGAGCAATCCATATTTAAATCTTTAATAATAAAAATATATAAATTGATATGAATAAAAATATTAATTCTAATATTTATTTTCATTACATCTTTATATTAAATCCAAAATATATGCCTTTTGAATGCGTATAGATTTAAATATAGATTGCTATTTTTTTTTTTTCAAAACGATTCTAACCAATTTTGGTTCTGAAGCACTCCGCCTAGCAAGAACAATTAAAAATCTTCTTCTTTATATGAAACAGTTAGAAATTACATTTGTATTTTAACTACAAATATTCTGCTTAATGTAAAAAATTCCACCCTCAATATAATTTCACCCTCAATTAAAAGGTCATATATTAGATCAAAATATAATTTATTCTACCAATATTTCAATTGGCTGAACGCCAACCCTTATCAATGTATTATAACATATTAATGTGTGTCAACAACAAACTATTGAAACAAACTATTAACAATTCTATTGACATTATGTGGCGCTGAGTTTGTTGTTGACACACAATAAAATGTTATAGCACCTCGATAAAGGTTGGCGTTCAGCCAAATGAAATATTGGTTAAATAAATTATATTTTGATCCAATATATGCCTTTTTAATTAATAAATATTCATATATCCTATATTTATTAAGCTGGAACGGATTTCCTAGAATAATTCAAATTGATGGTCTATTTACATTTAAAATTATTTTTCTTTATTAGACATGTCATTAATGTGTCATTTAAATTGATCGTATTATTTTTTAGTAATCTCCAATAATTTCAGACAAAATTAAGAGTTATTCTTTTTCCATTCTTTAATTTTCTGGACAGGTTTCTAATTAGAGGAAGCATTAAATTGTCGGAAATTTAATAATGATCTTTTTTAAAATTTGCTAATTATAAGTTGGCATGCAAGTTGTGGCTCTAATTTACATTAATTATTAAGTTTCCTGAGATATTTCGAGGTTTTCTCCAGTACAGGAGTTTCTCATTTATTTCCTACTATTGGTTTGTAGAGTTGGAAACACTCAGAACTCAATAATGATACTATATATAAATATATGATAATAATAATAATGAATAAATATTATTAATAATGAATATATAACAATAATTAATTAATAAATAATGAATAATACAATATAATGAGGCTTATGATTGTGAAACGACATTTGAAAATTATTCCTGCATGTGTTTCTTTTAAACAAAAAATCGAAAATTATCTTTAAGGAGAAATAACGATTATTTCTAACCTTAGGGATGAAGAATTAAAGGATGAATTGTGAAGAGTAATGATGAACGGAAAATAAAAGTGTCCAGGAATGGGGCTTTTATTCGTTTAATCGTTATTTCTCCTTAAAATATTTTCGATTTCTCGTTCAAAATAAATATAGTAGCTTATAATTTTATATAATATTATAGGTCTCATTATCATTATTATTTATAATACAAGGGTAGTCCAGTGAACATGACATTTGCCCGATAAGCGGAACCCTGTGGGTTCGATTCCCATCCCTGGACACTTTTATTTTTCCGTTTATCATTACTCTTCACAATTCATCCTTTCATACCTCATCTCTTAAGGTTAGAAATAATCGTGATTTATCCTTAAAAATAAATTTCGATTTTCCGTTTAAAAGAAACACATGTGGGATAATTGGCAAATATTATTATTATCCACCTATTGATTTACAACAGTGGAATTGTAAATAATATACAATATAAAGTTACTGGTGGATTGTACTCGTGTACCAAAAAAGGCAATTTTCCTTTCGAATATGTATTGAAAAAATTCAGTTTTTAATACCTAATTTGAATAATTAAACTTTGTGATAAGGACTGAACTTGTATTGTATATAATTCCTTACCACCACTTATGAGATATTTTTAAACTAGGTGTTAGCACGTTTTCTTTGATGTTTCTTCTAGAAAGAACGAGCTGACTCAATTCGATTCAATTCGATTTATTTCACACAACAAAAGAGAATTACACTACGATTTAATGCGATTTATTTGTATTTATAACACAAAAGAAAACAGAAGAAGAAAAAAAAACAACAAAAAGAATGATGATAAGTAACAATAAAATTATATGAATATGAATTATAATTAATTAATAAAATACAATAATAATAATAAAAATAAAACCTAACATATAGATTACTATAATAATGATAATAAAAAAACCTAACACTAGGGTATAAACATAATTCATTGTCCTAAAGTATTTTTGAGGGATATTTGCCTTTTCTGATATATATATATATATATACGACGATTATATAATACCACGAGGAAAATTAGGAGAGACAATTTCAGGATGACACGGCAATATATTTAAGGCAAGAACAAACTATGGATAATAAAAAATAATATAAGCAATGAGGGAAGTTTACAGAGTAGCAAAATATAATCATAAAAATGATACTCTGTTAATAAAATGATAAATACTTTGCTACAATATATTTTCTTTATTTTCTAACTTATAAATATTTATATATATATATGTGTGTTTTAAAAATAGTTTCTTATTGAGTGTCCAACGTTTTTTATTCTGTTAAATATATTCTTGGCACGAAATTGAAATAAAAAACATAAAAACGTCGCTTTGAATTGAAGAATTGTTTTTGAAATTTTTATTTAATTTCAAACACATAGTTAAATAATAAAATGTGAGTATATTTAAAAGAATGTGTGGCCATGTACAGCTGCCCCTCAATGGACCATTCGACCTGCCGATAAGTCGACGCTGACAGGAATGGCCGTCCTCTTTGACTGCCAAGCAGAGGGACAACCTCGCCCTGTGATCAGATGGAAGTATTCAGCTGGTAAGTCTCTGATTCCCTTCCACTGAAATACACATGAGAAAACTGAAATCACGATCAGAAGAAAACATTATTTATTGTAATATTTAATTCATTGTACACACTAAACCCACTATTAAAATGTGTAAATTTAGCGTGAAATCATCATAAATGAAATCTTCAAATGATAATATCCTTTTTATAAAATTAAATTCAGTTCTTTAGATTTCGGTAATGGACGCCTTTCTACAGGAAAAAGCATAATAAAATAATATACTTTGTGAGAGATGCATTATTATATATAAATCATTCAGCTTGATGACTTCAACTTAATATTGATACAAAATATTATTTTATTGAATCTGTAAAATATCTTTCAAAACACAATTGAAAATTTTGATCCATGAGGGAAGTTTAAAGGCTAAGTTAAAAATGTTAATAAAGTAATGGGCATAAGAATATTTGGTAATCAATGTCGAATAATTTATTTTTTCCCTATTAGTCTCCATATATATGTCGAAATCCTGTCGACTCACTGTTGAATCCTGTCGTCTCTCTGTCGAATCCTGTCGACTCTCTGTCGGATCCTGTCGAATCGTGTCGATTCTTTGTCGAATCGTGTTTTTGGTGTCGACAATGGGAATTGAATTCTTGTGGGATTGCTGTGGACTTACTGTCGAATCCTGACGAATTGTGTGTTTGGGTGGATACGAGGTGATTTTGGTGATGGGCGCAGTATTGGTCGAATGGTGGTTTTCCACAGGGAGCACACCTGGATGGGGTAGAAAATAAGACCTTGCGAAAGGAAGAATGTTGAGACTGACTGAAAGTATTTGGCCTTTCACATGATGCAGCGTACACTACCTTCGTCGGAGCCTATGTTGAGCACACCTAGCTCGTAGCACGGTCACCTCCTTCTTTTTAACTTCTTGTCCGAAAACATCGTCATTAACTCTCTCGACTTCTCATTGGTGGAGATTATTTCACGCGCACTCTGATGATTCGCTATCAGTTGGTCATGCGTAAAGGTGATTGGTTGTTGATTTGTCATGCTTAAATGTGATTAGCTTAGTACCTCCATTGTCACCATGATTGCAATCCTCCAGGATAAAGAAGGCCTTTGAACTTAGGTTTTATGGGTCCAGGGCAGTGACGTTTACTTCCGGGATGATGCAATGCTGTAAATTGTTCTTTTCCTAACTCGCGAGGCTTAAACTTTATTGAAACCTTTGACGATAAATTATATATAGATTATGGTGGGGTTACATATTCCTAAATACAGATTATCACACATATATATTAATAATTTATTCATGTTGTTTATGTACAAATATAAATACAAAATGTAGGAAAACCTTCTTACAATGAAACACATGGTGACTGCACTGGCACATGTTCGCTATACCCCCGATTTCTGTCAGCAGAGAATGCCAGGTCATAGTAAACGGAGGCAGTTCAAGCAGACAGACGCTTTTACGAGGGGCATGGTGATCGGACTGAAAAGGGCAGGTTGGTCCATACGTCAAATCGCAGCTGATACACACCTTGGTGCGTCCACGGTGCACCGACTGTGGAGAAGATGGTTGGAACAAGGAAATGTGGCAATTTATAGGAATGCCGGTGCATCCAGAGTGACTTCAACACGTGTGGATCGGCGTATCCTTCGACAAGCAGTGGCGGCCCCACAAGCCACTTGTACCGCCATCCTGCAACATGTGCAAGACACCCTAGATCATTCCATCTTGACCAGAACCATTTCCCGTCGATTGGTTGCTAATGGCTTGCACTCATGCCGTCCGCTAAGAAGACTGCAATTGACCCCACCGAATAGGCGCCAACGTTTGGAATGGTGCCGGTCTAGATCGATGTAGATGACGGAATGGCACAGGGTCGTGTTCTCAGATGAGTCGCGTTTCTACGTGGAAAACTAGCAAATCGGCAGCAATTGTGGAACGCCCCACCGTGCGACAACGTGGAATCATGGTTTGGGGCGCAATCGCGTATGATTTCAGGTCACCTTTACTTCGTATTCAGGGCACTATGACGGCCCAACGATACGTTGATGATGTGCTGCGACCGGTGATACTCCCCTACCTTCAGGGGGTACCCAATGCCCTTTATCAGCAGGATAACGCCCGACCGCACACTGCTCGCATTAGCCAACAAAGTCTGCAAGATGTTCAGATGCTTCCCTGGCCACCGTACTCTCCTGATCTCTCACCAATCGAGCACGTCTGGGTCATCATTGGACGCCGTTTGCATGCCTTGCCACAGCCGCGTTCAGAAGACGAACTGTGGCAAATGGTTGAGAGAGAATGGAGAGCCATCCCTCAGGACGCCATCCGTACTCTGATTGACTCTCTACCTAGACGTGTTGCTGCGTGCATCGCCGTCCGCGGTGGTCCTACTTGCTACTAAGCCGACGCCGTTCTCGCTCTGTATTATGACTATCATTTTGAAATAAAGATCACTTATTGTTCGTCCCTGTCTCTCTCTGTCTGCCGAGTTTCATCACTTTCTGGCCACTATTTCTTGGTGTTCCATTTTCAATGTCACGCAGTGTATGTGAATGATCATATCAATTATATTATATATTTAAATTTCTTATATATGCATATAAATATATATATATTACTTAAAATTTTATTTTCCCCTTTTCTTCACAATTTTTCTTGTTTAATATTTATCTTAACTAATTCAGACCCATAATAGATTATGTTATATATTAATAGTGTGCTAATTTATATATTGACATATATTAATAGGAAGCTTATATTCAAAACTGCTACGAGTGATAATTATTTCAAAATAAATTTATTGTGAAAACGTCATTGTATTCTAAATATATAGGTAACACAATTTAATTTCATACTATTAGGAGAATATATATATATACTTGGAAACAATAGCCTTGTTAATAGATGTTCGAATTAAACTGAATATAAGTTTATCCCCATACAGTATGCCTAATAGCACACACATATTATCTGCTTTAATAATTTGTAAAGTAAATATTAACACAAGAATTGTAACAATATATTAAGATTAATACAATGGAAAACATACTATTTACAAAACTGATTCTAATTAAAGGTAGATTTTATAAAATATTCAACAATTTTATTCTAAAGGTTATAGAAATAGAGAAAATATACACAGAGAAGAATAAAAACTTGGGGTTTCAGGACATCTTATTCAAGTGAAAGGATAAAAAAATATATCCTGAGGCATATTCCAAGAGATCAGTTCTTATGTCCTAACAACCTGCGTGTTTCAAAAATCAATAAATATATTTTATTTGTTTCTTGTATTTCTCATCTAGCAGAAATCAGAAGTTCAACCACAAAAGACACCCAGATATTTATAAAGATGCTTTAGGCCATCAAGAAATTCTTAAGATAAAAATCAAAGTTAAAAATATTTAGAAATTTAATTATAGATTTTCTAGATTTTATGTAAATATTTGTGAAAGAAATATTAGAATATTTCTTTTTGTAATAGTTCCTCCCCTCAAAACCCCTCGCAAAAAAGCTTGTAATAATAGATAAATATTAAAATTTTAAAAATTCAAATAGAATTTTTGTCGCAACATATATTAAGGTTCGTTTATTACTCGCAAAGATATGAATAATTGAGTTAATTCTAGCTTATTAATCTCAACAATTATTCTAAATGAGTTTTAAATAATTTATAATGGAGAAAATAAGAAGGTGTCTTCTTTCATTTGACTAATTTATAATGAGCGCTTTTTTATATTTTTATTTCAATTTAAAGCGCTATGTCCCACTAGGGACACTTGGGCTGTTATACATGTATGCCTTTACATTTATCTTCACATAAAGGAATATGAATAGGTGTTTATATACAATAATTTTAGGCCTTTAATAGAATAGTGATATGATATTAATAATGATAAAGAGAGAAAAAAAGAGAAAAAAAAAACTGTACAAAAGAAAGTAGTGTCTGGCAATATGTTAAATCAGCCCAATAAAAATTATCAGTTTCTTGAAAGATATTTGTCTGTGTTGCTATATAATTTAAAATAAATCTACAAAAGGTATTGAAGTTAATATACATTTATTTACTAATAATTAAAATAGAGTCTTCCACTGCTTTAATTATTTTTAAAAAGCTTCTGAAATTCCCATGATTAGAAAGGTAATGGAAATACTGTCTAACCAAAAGGAACGTTCAAATTTGGCATTATAAATATAGTTATCTCAGCATAATACAAGTAATAGTAGTATACCTAGCAGTAGTATACTATAGTAGTATTATACAACAGTATAATACTTTTACATGTGTATTATTTACAGAAATTATACATTTTTATATATAAAAGGTATTTTCTGATCGTGTCACTGAAGAATGCTAATGTCTTTCATCTATCTATCGATAATTATATCCTATAAATTTTATAACCTCTGTATATATATATAATAAAAGTAAATTTATAAATTATTGTAATAAAATTTGACACTATTATATACGCGTATGATTATTTTAAAAATTAAACAATTTCTACTGCCCTTACTGAAAAATTAATAGAAGGCATTGCAGTGAGAACAGTATAAATTGTTTTTTTTTTAAAGAATTATACGCGTCTATAATAGTTTCGAATTATCATTACAGATAGCGCGTTAATGATTAATGATAAATTATTTTAATTTTAATTTGTTTGTTGTTTTGTTCATTTCCTCTGTAATAGACGCAAATATTTCAATATCCCGCTTGTTTATTCAATAAATAAATAAAAATAAATATTACATCCTATACTCTCTCTCTCTTCTCAGAAAATAAAGACTTAAGGACAACTATATATATTCAAATAAAAAGGCATATATTGGATCAAAATATCATTTATTTTACCAATATTTCAGTTGGCTGAACGCCAACCTTTATCAAGGTATTAAAACATTTTAAAGTGTGTCAACAACAAACTCAGCGCCACATAACGTAATACCTTGATAAAGGTGGCGTTAAGTCAACTGGAAAAGCGCCGTCTATATATTGGTAATTAAAACATTAAGACAGGAGTGTTTCTTTTTCACATAAAATAAACACTCTTGTCTTAATGTTTTCATTCCCTATATATACGGCGCGTTATTGTTTTATATTAATTTTTACCTGATTGGCATTATACTTATTGTTTGCAGATGAGCATTTTTCGATGCGAATATTTATATTTAATTCTACTGTCCTAAAACCTTATCTCCATAGTTTACTTGAATAACATTTCGGAAATGCAACCCTCTATAACGGTCCAATGAATAAGTATCCTTTCTATATATAAATTTATTTTGTATACTAATAATAATAATAATAATAATAATAATAATAATAAATAATAATAATAGTAATATGTTATTTAAAGAGATATTAAACTCACAAAGTTGTTCAATATCTTTCTATAGTTTCCGGTATGGAGGAAATTTACTGCAATGGTGACTCTGTTAGGCTTATCGTAACATAACGTAGTTAACAATTGTAGATATTCTTTTCAATTTTAAATGAAAAAAAAATCATTTTTTTTCATATTCCAAAGGATATTTTCATATTAGTATTCAAACACACGTTTATTGGAAAGAATTCATAAATATATATATTTATAAGTATATAATAGGTCTTATTACAAGATAGACACCAATATATAATTATTATTCAAGATCGGGTATTATATATATATTAATATTAGAGTTTTTTTTTCAAAAAACATAAAAATAATAATGTGAAAAATATGGTTTAATGGGTTTGAAAACTTAAGAATTTTTATATTCAATAAAATCTGAATATATTATATGAAATATAATGTATATATATGCATTCATATAAAATATATTTATATTTTATATTGAAGTGCTGAAATGTTCATTTCCATACCTTTTACAACATATATTTCATAATATTATTTTTCCGTATTTTAAATTAAACTCTAAAGGATCAAAGAAAGGAATAGCTTGAAGGTAAATTTATAATTGCATGGAAGGGTTCTATTATTATTATTGGGAAATATTAGTGGATAAATAAAGCTTTAAAAACACAATTTAAAGAATGTTTTGTAATATATGTTTATATATGAAATTAATAATGTTTAAATATGAGAAATATATTTACAATAGCTTTTATTTGATATCAATTCATGGGAAATATTAGGATGTTCTTCTTTCGTCTATACCATCGTATGATTTAGATTATTCGGTCTTGCATCTGATTTTGAAATCCCCATAATTAGCTAGCTGCAAAGTGTCAAAACAGTTTTCAATTTGCATAACATGCATGATTTGTATACATTTACAGTCTTCTCGTTTGGAAAATATGTAAAACATCAACCCAAATTTCACAAGTAGCCATTGAAAATAATATACACTGCGTGACATTGAAAATGGAACACCAAGAAATAGTGGCCAGAAAGTGATGAAACTCGGCAGACAGAGAGATACAGGGACGAACAATAAGTGATCTTTATTTCAAAATGATAGTCATAATACAGAGCGAGAACGGCGTCGGCTTAGTAGCAAGTAGGACCACCGCGGACGGCGATGCACGCAGCAACACGTCTAGGTAGAGAGTCAATCAGAGTACGGATGGCGTACTGAGGGATGACTCTCCATTCCCTCTCAACCATTTGCCACAGTTCGTCTTCTGAACGCGGCTGTGGCAAGGCATGCAAACGGCGTCCAATGATGTCCCAGACGTGCTCGATTGGTGAGAGATCAGGAGAGTACGGTGGCCAGGGAAGCATCTGAACATCTTGCAGAGCTTGTTGGCTAATGCGAGCAGTGTGCGGTCGGGCGTTATCCTGCTGATAAAGGGCATTGGGTACCCCCTGAAGGTAGGGGAGTGTCACCGGTCGCAGCACATCATCAACGTATCGTTGGGCGTCATAGTGCCCTGAATACGAAGTAAAGGTGACCTGAAATCATACGCGATTGCGCCCCAAACCATGATTCCACGTTGTCGCACGGTGGGGCGTTCCACAATTGCTGCCGGATTGGAACTTTCTCCACGTCGACGCCACACGCGTACACGGCGACTATCACTGGACAAGCAGAAACGCGACTCATCTGAGAACACGACCCTGTGCCATTCCGTTATCCACGTCGATCTAGCCCGGCACCATTCCAAACATTGGCGCCTATTCGGTGGGGTCAATGGCAGTCTTCTTAGCGGACGGCATGAGTGCAAGCCATTAGCAACCAATCGACGGGAAATGGTTCTGGTCGAGATGGAATGATCTAGGGTGTCTTGCACATGTTGCAGGATGGCGGTACAAGTGGCTTGTGGGGCCGCCACTGCTTGTCGAAGGATACGCCGATCCACACGTGTTGACGTCACTCTGGTTGCACCGGCATTCCTATAAATTGCCACATTTCCTTGTTCCAACCATCTTCTCCACAGTCGGTGCACCGTGGACGCACCAAGGTGTGTATCAGCTGCGATTTGACGTATGGACCAACCTGCCCTTTTCAGTCCGATCACCATGCCCCTCGTAAAAGCGTCTGTCTGCTTGAACTGCCTCCGTTTACTATGACCTGGCATTCTCTGTTATTACACGTGTCTTTTGACACAAGAAAAAAAATTCTACAATGATTTTCCTTGAAGAAATAACGACACGAATACTGTCCTTTCTGCAAGTTCCTTCCTTATATCTTACTCCATGTGCGCACGAGAGCTGCGCATTTTACATCATTTGCATAACTCGGTTAGGCGCGTCTACCCTGAAATTTGCATAATTTTCTGGCCACTATTTCTTGGTGTTCCATTTTCAATGTCACGAAGTGTATTTTAGGTTAAAGAGTAATTAACTCTGGCTAAACTTAAGGAAATGGAAAATCTATGATATCTCGCTAGTATCCATTAAAATAGGTTAGAACTAATATACACTCATAGACAAAACTTAAGAAAGTTGATATTCTTTCATATCGCCGATTATCTATTTTTTATGTTGTTGTTTTGAGGATACAGAGAAAAATTTGTTCACACATTGTAATCTAGTGTGTCTTCAATGAAGGTCACTGTAATATATTTCTAAACTATTGTTTGAATCCCGATATACATGATAAAAGGTACAACTTCCTTAAGTTTTGTTCACACTTGGTTATCTCGTTTGTCTTCAATAAAGGTCATTGTTATTCCTTTTTGAGTTATTGTCTCAATCCCGATATACATACTAAAAGGTATAACCTATTTATATTCCGTCTATAAGTGTATATATAGAATAAATATACAAATGTTAGAGAGAGTTTAAGCAAATAAAGTAGAAACTTTCAAAAAAAAAGGTTAATGGACGTCAGGGTTTATTTAAAACATAGGAATACATTTTAAAAATATTTTAAAATCAAACATGTAAATTTTACCAGTAGTAGCTCAAGAAACACGAGAGAACAGTTTTTTGAAAAAATAAAAATGATTGTAGGTAAAAATGGTTGAAGGTAATTCAGCCTAAATAAACAAAACATACACAAAACATTTTTATAACTTATAACATTCTACTCTAAAGCAAGATAATACGAGTCAAAAATAAGTTTGTTTAATCGAAAATTTATATATCAATATTTCTGTTAAGAGAAATTCTGTGCATAAAATACACAAACATAAAATAATTTAAGGCACAATAGAAAATTGCGTTAGAATATTCCTTCATTTTTATATATAATTGAAATATGATTTACTATATAAATATAATCTCAGTAAATATATATATATGAATATAAAATATATATATCAAGAATATAAAATATATATATCAAGAATATAAATAACATTATACATCCAAATGTTATTAATACCAAACAGTTTTGGCTATAACATCCCAATGTATTTCTATATATTATATAAAATAATATTTTGTAATAACATCAACAAAATAAAAATTCTTATTCATGAAGAGTTGACCTTTTTAAATTTAAAAATACGTAACGTTTATAATAGTTTTCTTCGGCTTATCCTTAGTACACGTGGTACAGGCCATAATAATCATGGTGGGTAAAGTTGATGAATGCTTTTACTGGAATTGCACCACATGTCTACACATGTGAAAAGCAGTTCGACTTTGCACTTACAAATGTACGAAACCCCATCTGGTTACTTAAACTCGCTGGTGGGGTTGGAATTTTACAAGAATCGGGGATCATTGGAGCATTTTTTTTTAATCAGAAAAAAGAGCCCAATACGGGAATCGAACCCGGGGCGTAGCGCTCGAAAATCCAGATGTAATCCAGATGATATAAAAAAATAATATTTCCACTGTGAATTCTTTGGTATGTCTAAATATGTATAAAGCAGTTCGATTTTTGTACTTAAAATATGCCATAGCTCTCTTTGGTTACTTACATACATTTGTGAGGTTGAATTTTGTGAAAATCGGTAACCCAAAGGCGCTATTATTTTTCAGAAAAATAAATCTCTATGCTAGATTCGATCCAGCGTTGTAACTTTCGATATTCGAATATTTATTCCCTTCTCCCATTTTTATGAATAAATTTAGTAGATATTATTTGATATTTATTTTGTGAAGAAACCTGAGATTCACGCAATATAAATAATTCTGTGAGAAAACGTTATATATATTGCGCCTTTCGTAAAAAAAGCGCATAGTAAAATGAGAAGAATGTATCTTTATGTTAAATATAAAAATCGAAGATAGAGTTACACATATATTCAATATCATTTGAGATTATTTAGCAAATTATATTATACTAAGGATTAATTTTTATAAAATTGAAGCCTGAGTTATAATAGGATTTTTTTCACTGTGTGAGAAACGTGTTATAATTAGCTTACTCATGTAGAAAGGCTCTACGGTACGCAATAGTTTGCAAGACTCTCTTCTAAATTTTTTTCTCTTGAAGGATATTCTATAAGATATTTTAAAATGCATTCGATTTATCGATTTTTTATGGTTTCAACGAAAATACTTATTGAGGTATCTAAAAGAGGCCTATGTTTACTTTATCATCAGAACGATATGCTGTTTATAACCCTTTACTAGTGAGGAAAAAGAAAAAAAACCACAACCCCAGTTTTGAAAGATACAGACCAAAGCCAATCTGTTTACCATGGTTTAGGGCTATGGCTTTCATCAGTATAGGTTCGGCTTCGATTACATTACATCCTAATGAGAGGGTTATGAATTCAGTCGAATTCTCTTCAAACAAATGTTTAAGCTGGTGAAGTGTTAAAGACAGATTTTCAGGCAATAATCCAACATAAACAGTCGGAGAAAATAGTCATGTACCTAAAGAAGCACCTTTCCTTTTATTTATTCTCCTGAACAAGGCATTGTTTATCACGTTAGAAATAAACTTTACTAATTATGATTACGGTGAATTTAGTCTCGATTTTCCACACTACATGTTCTACTGTACGGCAATGGAAGAAGAAAGAGAAATTCTTCGTCAAGAGACCGGCTATAATAGCAATTCGCCTTATGTTTTAATGGCAAAAGTTGTAAAATCCAGACCCTTTGCATTCGCCTTTTATAAATACTGGAAATCAGCTCAATCAAAATATTTAGCACAGACACCGGATCCAACTCGATAATTGGTCGAGGTCAATACCCAATACTTGTATATAACTACGATGCTAATTTGTTAATTATTTATTTTGTCCTACAGAGAGAATCCTGTATGGCACGTGTGCCCAATAAAGGCTATTGTTGTTGTTGTTGTACTAATTATGATTAAAAAAAGAGCCACGAACCAATTTAATATTTATTAAACACCTGTTTGGTAAATAGGTTTGGTAACCACTCTAGTGAGAAGTAATGAAATTGAAGCCACCTCTCTATACTAATGAGGTTCAAAGCCAAAACCTTAATATACATGTTGTCTTTCTGGATCAATTTGCTAAAAAAGGTGTTGAGGCTCGTTGTTTATCAGCGCTGGTAAAGCTTATTTACTAGAGTGATAAACAGTGCATCGTTCTTAGTCATGATTGAAAGAAGAGGCACCACTTTATTTACATGAATATCCTCCTTCCGTAACTTCTATGTTTTATACCTATTTATCCATCAAAAATGGTTGTATGTATAAAGTAATTGGATATACTATATAAAATGACATTACGAATATTTGAATTGAACTAATTAGCAACGACATTTTTCACTGATATTAAAAATTATTAGTGAAACGCAATATGATGAATAAAATTATATAAAATGATATTCAATAAAATTAAATTGGAAATTCTATCAAACTGTCAAAAGAATACCTTGAAATACAAAAGATATCACAAATGGAAAGTGTTCTTTCTCATCTTTTCTATGTATTTCAACTTTAAAGGCAGTATTTTATTAGACTGCATCCTCTTTAAAGTAATTAAAATATAAAAATAAGAGTGTTCGAAACTATTATAGACGCGTACAATTCTCTTATATATTTTAAATTTTGAAAGAATCAAACGCGTCTATAATGATTTCGAATTTTCATAACAGAATGCGGGTAATGCATCATAATATATGAGTGTTATATAAATTAATTTATACCTCTCTTTATATGTGCATATAATTTAACATATTAAAAGTTTAATAATATGTCGTCATTCCAATTTATATCTCAAAAAATATATTTAATATCAAAATTATATTTTCAAATATATTTTAGATAATAATTCATAATGAAATATCAAGCTAAAATCTCAAATTTTAAATGTCTATCAAAATTATAAATGCAATATACAATCTAGAATTCACTTAATATCAAAAGAACTACAAGGAATAAAAATAAATATAAATACTCGATGATTACTGACAAATGAAATCCGTTTCAAATCACAAAGATCAACATATTAAAGTCAGATATGGAGCAGAGGGGTTGGTAAAATGATCAAAATCAACAGTAATCAACCGTGGAAGAGGTTGATTTCCCACGGGCTGTGGAGAAGCTAATTTCTGGAGAGCTCGGGTAAACAAACAGTCTGATTCAACCAATGTTACTTGGGATTTTAAACACAGTGTGCTCACTTTGCTTTAAAATTAGGTATAGGCTAGTAAACCTATAACAACACAGCTTCCTCAAAATCAATATTTAATTCCTAAATGTAATAAGTATTTTATCACACCCACACAATAAGAATGGAAAATCTATTAAAATTTAAGGAATTGATATCTTTAAAAGTTATAATATAATTTTCTAGCATGATCAGTATATACTGAATGCATTCAAGTGCATAGAGATGCATTTATGCGATCATTTGTGCCAGTATTGTGTAGAATCATTTGACTGAATAAAAAACAAATCAAACTTTGAAGTCTATATAAGGTCGCTATAATTTTATAACATTTAAATTAGATAATTTATGAATATTAAATTAGGACAAATAGGTTCAATATATAAAATAAGTTGTATTGTAATAGGAGCCTCGGTCTCTGCCCCACCCAGAGTTATCGAAGCTCTGAATTCCTATAGTTGAATGAACGTAAAAGAAGTTGTTTGCACAGGCCAATGTATGTAATTCTACTGTACTCAAAGCTTATGTCCATAGTTCTTCTAAAATACCCATTCAAAGAGTCTACCAACAGTATCACTATAAAAGGAAGTTCCAAAAATGCAATATAACAGCGGTATGGTAGATTAAACTGGCGAAACCTCTGAGAGGGTTCACCACTGATGAGCCAGGTCCTCTCATTAATTTTTCCATTGCAGTAAGGGCGGTAGAAATTGTTTAATATCAAAAAGAATCTTACGCCTTTAAAATAGTTTTGAATATTAATAATATGTACGTGAGCTATTCTCTTCTCATCTAGGTCAGTAGAATTAAATATAAATATTGTAACTTATAACGGTTGTGTCAACTTTGTAGCAGGGTTGCAGTTGGGGTTTAAGCACAAGGCACAACAGAATACTACATGCATTATTGTATATGCTAAAGAGGTGTTTAGATGGCAAAGTGTGCCTGGGCTAAACAACAAAATAATATTAATTGAAATATAATTACTTTATTTTGTGGTCGTCTGGTTTTGAAGAAATGATTCAATTATTCATTCGTGGTATTTTAATTTATTAAGGATAAAATATAAATATAAATAAAATATGTTACAAATTAAATATCTAGTAAAAAGGAGTTGAAAAATGTTTGATTCAAATGGATGGATGAGAAAGAATGTCTGCTCGTGGTGGCCGTCAATTACGAACGTACCCTCGCCCGTGCTTGCCACGTCACCGCCGCCGCGCATGCGCGCCGACTTGGCGTCACCGCCGGCAGAGGTGGTGGTGGTTGAAAGGCCGTTAAAATTGGCGGTGGGTCAAAACACCGTCACACAATATAATTATTTTTTTTTCAATTTAACACAATTTAATTAATTCTTTTTATACTCGACTTAGAAATCAAGAAAGAAATAAATGGCAAAGGTTACATTATAATAAAATATCTAATCAATACTTGGAGTCTTGGTAAAGTATAATAACAAACAAATATATAATTCTTATCTTTAAATCAAATTTTTAAATTGTTTAATGGCATTCCCATATTCTCTGCTATAAACCGGTAATACAGTAATTTTTAATACATTGTATATAAAATACAACATCAAATATTTCTATGTGAAATATAGGAAAATATTTTTAAAATACAAGTTCACAAATCATTTTTTATTTAAAATCATGTCAAATAACTCACATATTTATACATGGAGAAAGTTACTTTAGGCAGGAAATATTTTCTCTTTTCTCATAGAAATAAGAGCAGAGGGCTTATATATATCCATATAATTCTATTGTATACCAACACCTACATTCCATATATATTATAAATGATAGTAATGTAAGAATGCATACACATTATTTTGTTATTTTTAATATAAAATATATTTCTTAAAAGAGATATATATATATATTATTTATATATTATATATTATTATATATATGATAGTAATGAAAAAGAGTTTTTAATGAAGCCTTTATTATGAATGTGTTATACTATATATGTATATACTGTATACATATAGGACTCAAAGTTTAATTCAAAATCAGTATTTCTTAATATTTTACTTTTCCCTATTTTCCAAAAAAAAAATACTATAAATATATATATGTCAAATATATGCTCTTCCAGGAATAATAAAGCAAACCTATAGTAAACCCAGAGAGAGACGGGAGGGTAAGGACCGGTCACTTTAGACATCAGCGACATTCCAAGTGGCGACTACTGGGGCCCGTTACTTGGAACCTCGGAACTTTTAAGACAGTTGAGGATTGTGTGCGACACGAACGGACGCCCGGCTCGCTCCCTCTCTCTCTCTGGTTGCCTGGGTTCCTTCTCCAACTTGTGGTGTGATTATTTCTCTTCCCACCTATTATTATATTGCCACATATATATATATATTTATTATAATTTTTTATTTGTGCCTGAATGTTATTTATCGAGATTCAATGTACTTTTTAAATACTGAGTATGGTGTATTAATAAGCCAAATTAGTTTGTTAAACTATAGTGTTATTAAAATACCATTGTTGTTTATGAATGATTAATTGCAGAAGAATATGATCATTATATAACTAGGAACGTCTAGGATTTCATAACATACTACTAAGGGGAGTTATAAGAAGGTTGAATAAATATAGGTTTATAAATACGAATATATTTGATCATAGGGCAATACCTCGCCATATATATATTATATAATCTAAAATGCAATTATTTCATTTTTTGAAAACATTTATTTTCACCATTGACTATTCTTTTATTTTTTGACCATAGATTTAGAACATAACACTTTGAATATTTGTTGTAGATATGTATAGTTAACATACCTTTTTTAAAATCCCGAATATAGGATTTATTTTATAAATTTTATATTACTGTGAAAAATAATTTTATGTGTAATTTTCCCCAAGTAATTCAAAATAAAAACTACTTGATGGGTAAATAATTATCTTTCCTATTTTCAAGACTGTACCTCCAAATCTTTATCATTTTCAACAACAAAACAAAATATTCATAACATATATATAAACAAATAAAACATTAAAGAACTATTGTTTTTTTGTACACATGAAACAATCTTCTACTGTCCTTACTGCGATGAAAATATATTGCAAGAGCTAAGCATAAAAACTTTGAACCCTTCCAGCTGTTTCGAGAATATAATCTGCAATACCTTTTTCTTTAGAGCTCTAATACTGTATTTAACGATTATGCTTAAATGTACTACATTGAAGGGTGGAATCTTAGAAATGGTATTCAAGCAAACATTGGATATGGGATTTAAGGACAGTATAATTAAATACATTTACTGATTTATAATTATTTTTCTTAAGAAAATATTTATTGTTTTAAATCATTATTTTCTTGCTCGATCAAACTATATACATTGTGGAAACTTAGCAATTGGCAAAATTAAAATTCCTCGATTATTTGTAATGAAAAAATGGTTAACATCTATGAATACGAAATTTTAAAAATCAAAATATTGAATTGTATATGAAATATATGTGAAAATACAAAATGGCTTCTAATACTGAGAATTTATTCAAACCTTTCTGTTTGTAATATCTGAGATATCACACATAAAACAACAACATATTTTCGATAAGCTAATTAAATATATTAAACAGAGAGCCATTAAAATATATTGTTATCTCCCGTTATGTAATATACCTTAGAAAGTACACACTCCTATATATTATTGATTATTCAAATATTAATAAGTAAAGGATATGAAGCGTACGAGGATACTTTTCTTTTAAACTTTAATGAAGATTCAAGCTTTAAAGTTTAAAAGAAAAGTACCTTCGTACGCTTCATATCCTTTACTTATACTTGTCAGAGGATTCCAACTTTCTATGTATTCAAATATTAATGTTAGAATTTTGTCTATAAATCTAAAATTTCACAATTCCATTAACTTAAAGGTCAATTTTCCAGTCATATAGACACTAATATTCAATTAATCGAATAGAAACCTTCGAGACATACCTTTACAGGAGAACCCTCAAATTCCTTGAAAAGCTATCGTAACAAATAATCAAGTCCTCGATCGAATGGGTACAGAACGCCAGCTGATTAAATTCATAAAACAACGAAAAATGACGCTTGCTAGACATGTGATGCTCGGATCAGCAGGAGAGACATTGCTAACAGTGTTGGAGGGAAAGTTCAAGGGAAGGAGATCGAGGGGAAGGAGATAAAGAGATACACAGACGATCTAAAACAATGGACTGGACGACACGTGGAGATGAAGAGGATGGCTAAGGACCGGGGGATATGGAGAGACCATGTGGCCCACCCTCAGTAGAGAAAGGTATTTAAGGAGAGATATACGAAGAGACCATGTGGCCCACCCTCAGTAGAGGAAGGTATTGAAGGAGGGAGATACGGAGAGACCATGTGGCCCACCCTCAGAAGAGGAAGGTACTGAAGGAGGGAGATATGGAGAAACCTTGTGGCCCACCCTCAGTAGAGGAAGGAACTGAAGGAGAGAGATATTGAGAGAACATGTGGCCCACCCTCAGTAGAGAAAGGCACTGAAGGAGGGAGATATGGAGAGAACATGTGGCCCACCCTCAGTAGAGGGAGACACTAAAGGAAAGAGATATTGATAGAACATGTGGCCCACCCTCAGTAGAGGAAAACACTGAAGGAGAGAGATATTGAGAGAACATGTGGCCCACCCTCAGTAGAGGAAGGCACTGAAGGAGGGAGATATGGAGAGAACATGTGGCCCACACTCAGTAGAGAAAGGCACTGAAGGAGGGAGATATGGAGAGAACATGTGGCCCACCCTCAGTAGAGGCAGACACTAAAGGAGAGAGATATTGATAGAACATGTGGCCCACCCTCAGTAGAGGAAAACACTGAAGGAGAGAGATAGTGAGAGAACATGTGGCCCACCCTCAGTAGAGGAAGGCACTGAAGGAGGGAGATATGGAGAGAACATGTGGCCCACCCTCAGTAGAGAAAGACATAGAAGGAGGGAGATATGGAGAGAACATGTGGCCCACCCTCAGTAAAGGAAAACACTGAAGGAGAGAGATATTGAGAGAACATGTGGCCCACCCACAGTAGAGGAAGGAACTGACTGAGAGAGATATTGAGAGAACATGTGGCCCACCCTCAGTAGAGGAAGGTACTGAAGGAAGAAAGGAGAATAGACACTAAACCTGAGGACCATCTATTGACCATCTCGTCATACTACATGACTCGGGTGAATGTCAAAGCCACAACATTAAAATTGGAAAATGTACAGTAAACATGGGCACATTTATTCCATTTATCAGTTGAATTCTGTCATCAGTCCAGGGCAGTTTATGATTTCATCATAATTTGCTGAAAGTTTGTTTATTTGACAAAATGGCTAGATATAGGGTCTATAAACTGAACAATCAAGCATTGTCTTTATTAATCAATATATTTTAGGCAAAATTTCCCTCTAAACCGACCATTATGAATAGAATTATATTAAAAAGAGTTTATAAAATAAAGAAATTTTCAAAATATAAATAAAAAACGTAAAGAATGTAATTATTTATTAATTATATTTTATACTGATTAAATAATTAATGTTATTTGGAGCGCTAATGGACTTTAATAGGTTTATTCATTAGCTAAACTAAATTTATTAATGCTGGTATTTATTAAATTTTACATGAATATATTAAATAGCTAATACACTTAACTGATCAATAGGCTATCTCATTTGTTAAGTAGATTATTCTTTCAATTCCTCTACCTCTCTTGATACTCTTCCTAAATTCCTAATAATTTACCAAACACGAAAAAATATATTAATAATGTAAATAAGATATAAATATTCTCTTGAACACACATTCAACTGAATTATTAATATGAATGCACAATATATAATACTACCACGTTGAAAATTAGGGAAGACCAACTTCGGATGAGACAACAATTTATTTCAGGCAAGAACACACTATGAGCGATAAACAAAAAGATAAGCAAAAGAAGAAATAGAACAGAGTATAGCAAAATATAACCATAAAAAATAATAATCTGATAATAAAATAATAAATACTTTGTTACATAACTATTTCCCTATGGGAGCTGTGACCCACAGCTAGCAATTATGGATCTGACGTGCCTCCGCCAAGGATTCCATTGAAGTCTTGAAATTTGTCCCTAGTACCTTTGAGTCATTTTTCTTGAGGCGTGAAGAGCGGCTTTGTCGCCGTATCGTCTATAGGGACATCGTCATCTTGGAGGGAAGTCTCTTGCTTTGACACGTCAGGGGAATCCTGGAGCCAGTCTCCGAAAAATGTAGATCACAGCACCCATTGCCTTAGATCTTTTCGGCTATCTTCAATTTATCTTCCCTAATTTACCCAGCATCTCCACCAAAATGCCACGTGGAAAATGTAGAAGACCAACTTCAGGGTGTGACAACAATTTATTTCAGGCAAGAACAAACTATGAGTGATAAACAAAAAGATAAGCAAAAGAGGGAAGTGTACAGAGTATAGCAAAATATAAAAATAAAAAATAATACTCTGCTAATAAAAATAAATACCTTGCTACAATACTATCAATTGTAGAACGACATTGGAAAATTATCCCACATGTGTTTATTTCTTTTATTATTTAAAGAAGAAATAACGATTATTTCTAACCTTAGGGATGAATTATAAAAGGATACATTGTGATGAGTAAAGATAAACGGAAAAATAAAAGATCCCATCTCTGGACACATTGTTTTTGCTATATACTAACTAACTTGGTCCCTTTATACCGTAGTCTGTAGACGCCTAGTATGGATTTTTTCTTTCAAGAAAAACGACTTTAAATATGGCATTTACGAGACCCTATAGAATCTTTGAGGCCAGAAAATAGATGATTTTTCTCAATTCGTATAATATACCGATTAGGAGATTATATATTATATGAATTTAAGATGCTGTTATTTCCGATTTATTTTATTTGAAATCTATGTTTATATTGTTATTTAAAAAGAGAAATATATATAGAGAAAGCTTTAGCATTTCCCTCTGCTGTGTTTTCCTATATTCTGCACATACACACCTCTTTATATTATATTAATATTTATCAACTAATTTGACTTTTATTGTTGCATATTTTATAAATGCTGATACGTAGAATATGATCACAATATTATAATAAAATAGCTTAGAAAAAGGTAGTTTATATTTTATAATAAAATAACGGGACTTAATAAATTTTCTTGGTGTCTTTTAAAGTAACACATTTTTATCACTGTTTAAATAATAAAACAAATAGTTAATTTTAGAAATTTACAACCAATGAATAAAATATAAGCTAAACAACTACCCAATCACACACAAACACACAGAGCTTTATTAAGACCACCGGTAATATACAGATACATCAAGGAAGAAGGGAATCATAGATGGAGCTCCTATACTCCAGGCAGCACAGCACCCAACAACGGCCTCCAGGTCCGACGCATGTCCAATGGCTACACGTTCCTTCGTACATACGTCATGGTTAGCTAATCACTGAACAGGCTAGTGTGGAATCAGCCGTGTTCTAGTCTTCGCTTTCCTCGTCCAAATGAACTACGACATTCGGCGATTCTATTAATCTCCTCCGAACGGTGACTGCGGCCTTTATATAAACCAAAAAGAAGACCTTGATCAAAAGTCATCGCATTCATCCAGATATAAATTTGTTGACTATCGTATTGAGAGAAAGATAAATCACTCAAGAGTTATTTGTTTCTTAAAGCAACAGCAACAAATAATTGTATGATGACATCGTCTTGTATTCTTATATTACATAGATCACAAGTTAAAAACACTACTCAATCACTTAATCATAATCACATAATCCATTATATCTGGAATCGTTTGCTAATAGGTCTAACTGTGTATTTTAACTATTTTAAATTCACAAATATTATTTACCAATAGTTATGACCAAATAAGGCTGTTTTTGGGCTCTTCGCTGCCTGGAGTATAGGAGCCTCCATCAATGCTTCCTTTCTTCCGGTGATAAATCTATATAATACTGGTGGTCTTAATAAAGCTGCGTGTGTGAATAGTTATGACCAAATATTTTTCATAAAAAACATTTCTTGGAATTATATTCAATTGTGATATTCCGTCAAAAAAGCGTAGTTTCCACACTCAAGATTCTGATCGACGATCACATTTATACAATTAGAAAATCATTACTCATAATTTCATTAGAACCAATCACTAAGAGTAAACTTCCCAAGTGCACAATAGATAAACCGAATATACTAATAATTGTAGTAACGATCTGATGTATTATATTAGCGGAATCGCTGGGAAGGTTTACCACAGAAGAGTATTTCTTCATCATTATTTTTCACTATTCAGTTTAAAATGTGTGGAATTGTTCAAATTGAGAGACCCTAAGATGTGTATAGTACAAACATACATTGGTATATTCTCGAAACAGCTGTTCATACATCAATATTCTGTTGATAAGTATGATGTAGTCAATATAAATAACGCTATTTTCAGTGTAAATTTCTGATACTTCTAATAAAAGTTAATTTATTGTGATTTATATCTTCATGTTGATTAATTATATGCCCTTAAAATAAATTACAATTAGATTAAATATAGAGTAACCTAGTAAAATATATAGTATTTTATTTTTTCTATAGGTGCTTAACTCAACTAATTTGATAAAGAATATTTTTAGTTGTATTTAATCCTATTAATATAATTAAATGATAAAAAAGAATGAGTATTTAATAAAATAAAATAGCAAATTTAATTGAGGTATAGTTTCACAAATTCATAATTAGATTTTTTAAATATTATTACCGTTTTTCGATACTGTGCATTATATTTATTATACAATATAATGCGGCCATGATTATAGAACTAGTTTAACCTCAAATATTTATTTTTGAAGAACGAAAAATTGTAATTTTAATAATTTTAAGAAGAAATAACGACTATTCTTATCCTTGGGATGAGTATGAAAGAATGAATTGTGAAGAGTAATAATAAACGGAAAAAATAAAGTATCCAGGGATGGGAATCGAACACACAGTGTACAGCTTTACCGGGTATATTCCATGTCCAATAGGCTGCCCTGGACATATATATTTTAGTTTGTAAATATTATATAAATTTGATAAAATATAATGCGGCTATGATTATAGAACGATGTGTAACAAGTTTAACCGCAGATGTTTCTTTTTACGGAACGAAACACTGTAAATCGTAAATTCTAAATTTACAAATATAGAAGTATATATTTAACTATATAGAAGTATATATTTAACTAACACTTAAAATATAAAAGATAAAAACATATTATCTAATTGTTATAATTATCATAGGTAATGCTTCTAATATATTAAAATAATCTTTTAAGGAAACGTAGAAGAATAATGATTGTCGAATCTACTCTGGAATCTCATCTCTTGGTCAAAATTAAATATTTATCATTTTATTTTCCTAGAAGCGCCAATAAAGTTTGTTATCCGAGTGTGATCACAACTTACAAATGGCCATTTGGCACGTAAAGATTAGCCTGGTTGATAGGAACGTCATTATTCCCCTTTATTGTTTTACGCTCACCTCATTTTTTATCCTCTTTTTTTTTTCTTTTTCAAAAGTAAATAATGGATAGCCAGGTTGGCCGCTCTTTTTCTATTTAATAATTATATAATAATAAATTTTACTCTTCTCTTTCTATAATGTGATATTGTGATTTCACACAACTATTTTATTTATGAGGTTATCTATATTTATTATTGAATAGTTTTAAAGATTTAATATTTATAACATCTCTTTCTCTCTCTTTTAAATTCCAACTCTATACCTAGTTTTAGAA
>CP092863.1:162677655-162700082 GCA_030710605.1 Cordylochernes scorpioides
ATTGAATATTATATTTTTATAAAACCATAACCCCATTTATTATAATTATTGGGTTTCGAATATTGAATTTTATTTTTATTCGTATAAAAAAGATTTCAAAAATTAATATCAATTTTTTTTACAGATGGTTAAACATATTTCAAAAGATATAAACCAATCAGAGATTATTTTCAAATAAAACAACTTCCGACTATCCTTACAGCGAGGGAGAAAGTGGTACAAGGCCTTGCTCATCATTGATGAAACCTCCCAGCGGCTTCATTTCAATGCACAAAATATCGTTATATATAGAATTAGCTTAATATGCATATACATCCGGTAACTCTTTGTAAAACTTAGAGAAACTATTGATAATTTTTTTTTAAATATCAGCACGAATATATTTATATATATATTTGTCCAACTAATCGTAAAAACGAATTATTCTATTTGGAAAAATACAATATCGCGATAAATAGTTTATTTTCTAATATATAGATGACGCGCAATGCCATGTGTTTATATACACCTTATAGTTGATTTCAATGTTATTATATTCATATATTCATTTCAACAAAAATTATCAATCTGTAGTAAAAAGAGTAAAATATATAAATAGTATTTATAAATACTTCTTGAATATATAGATATATTGGTATATAAATAAGCCCTTTTTTACAAAGCAGAAAAAATATTTGAAAAATGTGAATGTATTTTCTAAATAGTATAAATATGGCTTAAAAATTGAATGCCCACTTTAATATATTAATAATACTGTGTTGTTTTAATGTACTTATAATACTTCAAATCACCATGTTCATTAAATAGAATGAATCCTTATTTAAAGTGTCAATAAACAAATATTCGTGAAATCAAGGTATATAAATATACCCTTAAACATTTATTACTAATGATAAAGATACATTTCAAAATATTGTTTATCAAAGTGCGTAATATATATTTGATATATATTAATATATTGTCATGTATAATAATAGTCACAATAGAAAATGTACCTTATTTCAATAGCTCTTAAATATATATGATAGATAAACTAAGAGGAAGTTTAAAGAGAGAAAGAGAAAGTTGTCAACTAAGATTAGGCCCAAGTCAACCACGTTTCTGTGACTTCTTATATATCAAAATTCGAAACTATTTTAAACGCGTAAGATTATTTTTGAAATTAAACAATTTCTACTGCCCTTACTGTAATGGAAAAAGTTAATGTTATAATATTAAAAATATATTATAAATTTCTTATATAATAATAAATTTCAGATAACTAAAGGGTTACAGCTGTTACGCTGAGAGATAATATAATATACTATGGATTCTATATGATTTAGAAACTAATACTACTCTCAGTAGTAGTCTTCATGGAAGTTGTACGCATGGTGGGCCTTGGACTTTTTCCTCTTTGTTCCATTTCTCACGTGTTCTTGGTCCTGGATACTGTCTCTTGCTTACGTTCTTAGCACCATACACATAGACTATTCGTATAATTCCTCAAGTATTCCGAGTTCTAGCCGACAGGATAATGGTCAAGGTGGAAATAACCCTGAAGAGCAGGCTGAGAGGAGAGATAATGTCCGAGATCAACCAAGAGTTTGGAGACAGCGTCAGAGATCTGCCCTCATAAGACAAAGATAATCCAAAGATTTGATACCTATCTGATCAGGACGAGATGGTGACTCCCGAGTTCCCATCAAATCGCAGAAGCTTTTGAAAAAAGAATTAAAGCAGTTAAAGACTCGAGTTGTTTTTGTTGACACCAGGAGCAATCCTCAATACATCTTTTACTGGATTGCCCTGTTTTTCAAGATTATCGAATCGACAATAATTTGATAGTAACAGATCCAAGTATTTTTAATTTCAGTAAAGAAATGTATATTAAATTCATTCACTGTGTAGATATATTTTAAATTATATAGCAACAAATATCTCTTAAGAAATTGAAAATTTATATTATGCTGATTGTACATATTGCCAGACACTTCTTTCTTTTGTACACAGTTCTTTTTCTAGTTTTTCTCTTGCTCATTGTTAATTCAAATAACTATTCTAATCACGGCTTAAAATTATTGTATATAGATGTATAGACAAATGTAAAGGCATACATGTATGACAGCGCAAGTATCCCTAGGGGGACATAGCGCTTTGAAATGAAATTTAAAAAAGAATGTAGGAAACAAGACAACAAGATCGACTAGGTAAACCTACAAGCTAACCTTCTCTTTGTCTTTATATTACGAAGAGTCAAAACATAGCTTGCATTGAGTAAATTCTATTTTCATTCTAAAATCTAAGCTCTCTATCTAAAGGCTTATTTATATAAACTATTTTAGAATAAGATGGCCAATGTAAATAAAACATACTCACTCCATGCTAAATTTCAACTACCTAAGATACGTGTAACAACTATAATTGTTTAACATATTCTGGTTTGAAAACTAGCATTTCTTTCAAATAGATATAATTCAAATTTGTATTTTATTTGACATTTTCAAATATTATACCATAATATATTTTATATAATATTTGTTAATATATATATATATATATATCTTTTTGAAAATAGAGCAATCCATATTTGAATCAATAGATAATAAAAAGGCATATATTGAATTGAATAAAAAGTTTATTTGCCAATATTTCAGTTGGCCTAACGCCAACCTTTATCAAGGCATTACAATTTTGCATATAAAAATAATAATAGAAATAAAATCTATATACAAAAATGTAATGCCTTGATAAACGTTGGCATTCAGCCAACCGAAATATTGGCAAATAAATCTTTCATTCAATCCAATATATGACTTTTTATTATCTAATATATATATATATTATATTAAATATATATTAGATTAATATTATATATTTGAACAAACAATATAATACATTCAATAATTTATATTTCATCTAATAAAATAAGTTGATAATCAAAAAATATATAAAACATTTGTTGGTTAATTTTATCTAAATTATAAATGAGCTATTCTAGGCCTAACTATACTATTAATAACTGCAGAATGTTCTCGTGCCCTAATGTACCTGGGGGATAGTTATCAAATTTAGAAATTAATGGAATATTCAAATACCCTATTATGCAAAATAGACTATTTGCACACCACTGAACTTCATAGCTTACACCTTATATGTTACTTATATAAAATGGTTGTTACATATAATGTTACCTATTTCAAATCATATACAAATTATTTTTATTCTAGGTAAATAAATTATTCAAATATTATAATTAAACAGGTCGTCTGATTCTAATTTTAATTCGATTTTGAAATGGAAACAAAGTGTTGTAATTATCACTATATTAGGGTGAATACAGAATAGTATTACAATGCATTAATAAAAAAAATAATACAAATTTGATATTGTACTGTAAAAGGTGCATATATTAAGAAAAAAAGGGGGCATCTCCTTATCATGCAACTGAAAGTTGCTGATGGATTGTGCCATCTATCGGAATAAATATATTCCGCGCGCGCGATTAAACTATTACTATAAAAACTATTATTAAATTAAACTAATAAACTATTCTATGATACATTAGCGCGCCATCTGTTATGATAATTCGGAACTATTATAGAAGCGTATGATTCTTTTAAAAATTAAACTAATTCCACTGCCCTTACTGCGATGGAAAATTTTCATATAAACTATTTGTTGATTTTTATTTATTCCAGAATCAACGAATAGATGATATTTATTCCGATAAATGGCGCACGCCATCAGTAACTTTCAGTTGCACAATAAGGAGATGCCAATATTTTAAATTAGTATATTAATTATTTATTATAGTACAATAAAATAATTTGTTTCAATATTTAAATGAAAATAAAGCTTCCGAGTATAAGTTTCATTTAAAACATTTTTATTCGTGAATTTAACTTTCGGGAACGAAATCCTTTTTTATACAGTAGTCAACATTTAAATTGAATCGTCAATAGAAATAGAGTTATGATAAATAAAGAGGCTGCCTGGCCGGCATTCATAGTTCTTCAAATTAAAAATACTTCGACCAGTAAATCTTTATTGTCTCGACCTTTCGACAAAATTCTTTCGTCTTCGTCTGGAGCAAACAAAAATTGTAACATTTGGAAAAGCGAAAAAATAGTACAAATGTGATATTGTAATGGGATAAGGTGCATAAATTATAAAAAATGCATCTCCTTATCGTGCAACTGAAAGTTGCTGTTAGCTTGCGCCATCTATCGGAATAAATATCACTATTCTTGTTGATTTCTAATAATGTAGCCTCGTTGGCCCTCATCAGCCCGATTTAGCTTTTCTTGATTAAGCAAGGATTAACAACGGAGATGTTGCACTACTTATTTTCTTGTGCTGCTCGGTCTGAGGAAAGACGAAAACTAAATGATAAAACGGAGCAACTTTATCCTTCATTTCCGGCACTAATTAATGAAATATCAAAGAATAGGTATATAGCGATGGCGATATTTGGATTCCACAAGACTATAGCCGGAAAAAGGCCACACAGTGTTCTCCCCATCCCTTGTGAACTGGCGAATCCTGTATAGGGCGAGAGGCCCTAAATAAAGGCTTTGTTCTTGTTGTTGTTGTTGATTAAGCAAGGATGGGTATTTGGTTAATTCTGTAATAATTAGAAATCAACGAGAATAGTTGATATTTATTCTGATAGATGGCGCAAGACAAGAGCAAATTTCAGTAGAAAGATAAGGAGATGCCTTTTTTTCAAAATTTGGAAAGGCGTTAAAAATTATTGTAAGGCTGCTGCAGGCCTTGCTAAATGTTTCAATTTTTGTTTGCTCCTGACGAGGACAAAAAATATTTGTTGAAACGTCGAGATAATAAAACGATTTACTGGCCGAAGTATCTTCAATTTTAAGAACAAGAGTTAAAATAATCCATATTATGTGTTTACAGTTATTTGTGTAATTATTTCAGCATTTAAATAACTGTAAATACCCTTTTTATTTTATTTTACTTTAAATATCGTTTTATTGGCGATATAACGTAGATGTTTTCACTTGTAGAAGGGCTTTCTAAGTTCTTTTTTGTTTCTTGAAAATAATGATATTTCAAAGATCATAGTCTTTTGTGAGTTGAATATTTATTTTTGACTCGTGCTTTAGATGTAGTACAAAATTTATATATCGCTTTGGAACTTTAGAATGATTTTTAACGCCTTGCTAAATGATCAATTTTTGCTTGCTCCTGACCAGGACAAAATATTTTTGTCGAAACGTCGAGATAATAAAAATATTTACCGGCCGAAGTATCTTTATTTTCAAGAAATATGAATGCCGGCCAAGCAGCCTCTATCTAATTTGTTTGTTGTTTTGTTTGTTTCTTCAGTAATGGGCGTAAATATTTCAATATCGCGCCTGTTTGATTAATAAATAATAAAAAATAAAAATCTGGAAGCCTGATAGTCTCACTTTGATTTATTATATGTATTATTATGATTGCATTTCCGCTCTATCTGTTATAAGAAATTAAAACTATATCAGACACTTATGATGTTTTTTTTTGTTTATCCCTATAACACGTGATACAGGCTATTATAATCATGATGATTAGAAATAGGCGACTGCTCTTACTGTAAGCGCACCACATGCCTACATACGTGAAAAGCATTACGGCTTTGTACTTAAAAATATGACAGAACCCCGTTTGGTTGCTTGCGCTCCCTGATGGAGTTGGACTTTTACAAGAATCGGGGGCCATTGAAGCATGCCATTTAATCAGAGAAAGTACCCAATGCCGGAATCGAACCCGGGGTCGTAGCGGTCGAAAACCAAATATTTAGACCATCCTTCCACCGACCCACTTCTTTTTAAAATTGAACAATTATCTATACTGAGTGATTATGAATAAAGGGCATTAGATAATTGTTCAAATTTTAAAAGAATCATACGCGTCTAAAATAGTTTGAAATTTTCAAATATATATTAATAAAATAATATAAAGTATTAATATGTATTAAAATTTAATTATTTAAAGTAAAAAAAATCTTAGAAAAAGCTTCACAATTTTTAAATGGCAATTCGTTATGTGATTATTTGACAACAACAAAAGTCTTTTATTAAGACGTCTTGTATAGACTCTTCCCGGAGTCCAAAGAGAGAAAAATCCAACAAAGGAAAGAGAATTAATAAATAAAAAATGATCGGCTATATATAGAACTTGGCGATAAGAAAAATAACTATTCCGTGTTTTCTCGTCATCTTCCTTTTTCATTCTGAAAGAAATTTGATCATTATAACGTTCATCCAGAAAATATATATAATAAAAAAGCTTTATATGTGCTTAAAATATCTTGTTGGTTCGTTTTTGAAGACAACTCTCAGATTTATAAAATAAAGTCATTAAAATTTAAACATTTTTAGATATAGATAGAAAAACTAGTTAATTACATCGTATTTAAGGCAATAAAATAAACATCTAATTTACATACATCGCTTTAACCAGATTCAACTTATGCAAAAACAGACGAAAAAGAAAAATAAACAGAATTAATTGTAGAGGGTAAGTTCCTATTTTTTACAAGCTTTAACACTCAAATAATAATCATTTCCTTGCTTCATTTCTATCTAAAAGTAGCATTTCTTATCTGTTTTATGTAATGCTACCATATATTGAATATCTAGAATAATTCGCAGTAGAAAGGTCATGATTATGACAATTTATTGAAATTTGATCATATTTAGAGAGACAATTTCTACAATATTTGGCACAGTATTTGGCAAATTCATTAATAATTAAAAATCAACGATTAGTTAATAATTGTTCCGATAGATGGCGAAAGCTATCAGCAATTTTAGTTGCACGATCAAGAAATGCCCTTTTCTCATTTTTTTTACAATATTTTTATAATTAATTCTGAGTATATAAAAATTATATATATATATATATATATATATATATATACAGTATAACTTTCCTGTAAATAATACCTAATTGCAGAGCCAAAGTTTCCTTTAGGAAGAGGTGTCCTCTTGTCGGAGAGTTGCTAAATTTGAAAATGTTAATTTTGCAAATGAAAACTGTCATTTGTAGAAAGGTGACCGCTAGCGGGATGTCCGCTAAAGGGAGGTTCTGTAAAATAAGATTTAACGAAAAAGTGAGCTGGTCAAATATCAGGGAACAGGTTAAATCAATATTTAGTTGATTTCTGTTCCACTAGATGGCGCTCTGCCATCTATAAAATCACATGTGCTACTGGTCAAGTTATGCTTTCATTATATTTAATATCAACACCTGACCCTTTTATTATTTTTTCTATTGTTTTTCCTATATATATATATACTCATTCTTTATAATACAAATAAACTGATTAAAAATTTAAGGAGTAGAGTTATAGAAAGATCCTTTATGTCCTAAAGGTATAAAACAACAAAAGAAGGACAAAAGATCAAATTATATGTACATAGGCAGCTCATTCCGGCATGCCATATTCAATTAACGCTAGCCCACAACAATCCACAAGGCTGTGCTATATAGACAGATGACAATTAACATAGACAAAGTTATATGCAAATCACAAGAGTATTCTATCAAAGAAATATTCATAAATTGTAACTTTCAATACAAACACTCAAATATAGTAAATACTATTTAAATGAAAATACCAAACGTTTCTTTAATTATATAAACATTATCTAGGTAAACAACTGAGAATTATTATGAACTATCAAATTAATCAGAGAGTGTAGACTAGATAATAGTCTATTGTTTTTTTTTTTTTGTTTGACAAAATAATTTTTAATAGATTTTGAACTTAATTTTGGAATAGCCTGTTTTCGAATAAATATGTTAAATAGATTAATATATATATTTGTAAATAGAGATATCCATTAATATGTGGGATGGTTGCGTGCGTGTTGGTGTGGCTTGTGGAAAAGGTCGCTGATAAGATTATAATTATTATTATAAAATAAAAATATTCATTTAAAAACACCGAAATATATAGAGGGGGAAGAAGTAACAGCCTCTGGAAGCAAGCCTTGTTGTTCGAACGACGTACGTAGCAAGAGTCCCGGATGCCACCCGCGCATGCGTAGTGAGGTGTTCTCACAGATCGCGGTTGCCGAGGCGTAGTGAGGCCGCCATACTACTGCCCGTATGTGTAGTGAAGCTTTGTCTCAGTTCGCGCTCGCTGAGGCAAAGTGTGGTCGCCACAAATATATCTTCAATAAAAAGGCATATTGCAAGACTCGCCAGATATTATTTCGAAGAAGGAACCAAAGCTAACGGCGACGAGATTTAATAAATAATATTGTAGCCGTTAGCTTTGGTTTCTTCTTCAAAAAGACATATATTGGTTCAATATATAATTTATTTACTATTTATTATTTACCATTTAACTTAATTCTGTTGAAGTTATGTAGCGCTGAGTTTGTTATTGACATAAATATGTTGTTATACGATATGTATTATATTGTAATACCTTGAAAAGGTTTGGCGTTCAGACAACTGAAATATTGGTAAATAAATTATATTTTGATCCAATATACGACATTTTAATTATTTATATGTTATGATTATTTTGTTTTGTTGTTGAAAAAGAACGAGAATTGAAGGTGCAGTCTTGAAAATAGGAAAGATAATTATTTACCCATCAAGTTATTTTTTATTTTGAATTACTTGAAGCAAATTACACATTATTGCATTAAAGCTAATTACACGCAAAATTATTTATCACAGTAATATAGAATTCATAAAATGATTTCAATATTCGTGATTTAGGAAATAGATAGGTTAGCTATACATATTTACAACGAATATTCAAAGTGTTATCTTCTAAATAAATGGTCAAAATTAGTCAATTATGAAAATAAAATACATGTTTTTAAAAATTAAAATATTTGCATTTTAGGTTATATGATATATATATTAAATTTATATATATATTATATATTACATATATTAAATATATGTATGAGTTTTATATACACAATTCTATATGATAAAAATATATTTTAAGAAAGAAATGTATATTGGTCTTAAATAGAAAATTAAAAGACCTATGCAAATTTATGCATACCTATGCCCTTATATAAATTAAATGAAGGCGGGTTTCAACAAGGTTAGAAATATAATTAATTATAAGCAAAAAATAAGAGATGATAATTGAATTTTGAGTTTTGCATGAGTTGTACTAGCTTATTTCATATTACAAAAATATATTTTAAGAGAGATAGGTCTTAAAAATAAGGCTAAAAAAGATCTATTATGTATATTAAATGAAAGGCGGGTTTCAACAAGGTTAGAAAATTCAATTAATCATAGTCAAAAAAATACGAGGTGATAATAGAATTATTTCATTAATAGAACCATTTAAAGTTGGTGAAATACTCTTAACAAAATAAACTGTCTGGTAATCTGTTAATTAGGCCTAATTGTCCAATCATTAAATCTTTTTTCTCCACTTTTCTTTTCATAATACCGGGTGTGATTAATGATTTATGGCACCAAGCTTGAGCCTTTTTAGAAGAACGTCATTAACTTGATGATACTGGGTCTGCAGCATTTTAAAATAAAGGGTTAAACCACAAATAGAAATGGTAGGTATATTAACATAGTCATTATGCATGTGAATGCACTGGAAATTTTAAAATAAATAGGCTTAAGAGTAAAGAAATAGCATGTATAGAGTATCTTTTGTATTCTGGAAGAGGTAGATTTTTGAGTTGAAAATTTTTCAACATGAAAAATTTGTAATATAATAAAATGTAAATCTTGGATCGAAAATTAAACGAGGATTATTTATATCTATGGTTAAAAACAAATAGGAATGGTACGTGTATTAACATAGTCATTAAATATGTGAAACACTGTGAAACTTTAAAATAAATAGTTTTAAAAGTAAAGAAATAGCTTTCAAAGAGAGTATATTTTGTATTCTAAAAGAGGTCGATTTTCGAGTTAAAGGTTCTACGACATGAAAAAATTGCAATAAATAAGATGTGGATCTTGGATGGAAAAATAAATTAAGTTTATTGCATGGGATATTTCGAAAATTAGTATATTCCTCTTTTTCTAAAGATTCAAATTTATATTTCGAAGTATCATTTTTATAAGAGGTATTTATTTATATATTCACCATATATATATTATATATATATGGTGAAAAATCAAATGGAAATGGTACGTGTATTAACATAGTCATTAAGATGTGAAACACTGTGAAACTTTAAAAGTAAAAAATAGTATGCAAAGAGTATCTTTTGTATTCTAAAAGAGGTAGAATTTTGGGTTAAAGGTTCTTCAACATGTCAATTCTTGTGGTATAATAAAATTTAAACCTTGGATCGAAAAATAATTGAGGTATATGCAATGATATATTTCGATAATCAGTTTATTCCTCTTTTTCAAAGGCTTTAAATTTATAATCCGAAACTTACCATTTTTTATATCTTGCCCAGAAGTCCTCTACATGGCGGGCGGGAGAAGCAGCACAAGTAATGGACTGTCCTGTAGAGCGAAGTACGGTGTCGTGAGCCCCGAGCCGCTACGGTAACCGTGAACAGGGAACTCTGAAATGTGACTGACTAACGGGGGTAATGACACTCCCCGTTTATATTGCCTTTCCGTGGATGGATAAGACACCACCACCATATAGTATTTATGAAATTTAACGATTTATCTTTTAGAATATTAAAAAATCATTTTTTTATTAAGAAAAAGGTATTTATTGATCGTGAAACTGAAAGATGCTGATGACTTGAATTACTATCTGTGAAGGGGAATAATTATAATCTATTCTTAGATATTTATTCCGAATGGGGATGTCATCATAAACTCTTAGGTGAACCACAAATAGATGCTTTATTCCTAATTTATCGAACTGATACTAATACTATTTCACTTTTAATCTGTTTTCTTAGTATTTTCTATTGTTTATTGTTCATTCAACATTATATGCTCGTAGCACACACTCACAAAATAAGTTCAGTGTGAAATAAAACACATATAAATGAACGAAAATTTATTTAATTTTCTATTTTCCTCAATTTTTAAGTTTCAATTTTGTTTTCAGCATGATTAAATTTTGTTCTTTAAAAAGGTCTGAAAAAAAAAGAGTATTTTTTTATTTTTATATGAAGTCGTTAGTTTCGCCTTTCTAAAAAGAAAATGGAATAAAATTAAAAAAAGAAATTTAAAAAATATTAATTTTGTATATTATTTTTAAAAATATTTAGATGTCCTTTAAATGACAACTGAACAAGATCGCAAGCAATGAAGATAACAAGATTTCATCTGTTTTAGTAACATTTAATCAATCAATACTCAATTTTTAATTTAAAATTCTTTTAAAAAATTAAATTCTAGAAAAAGGTTTGGGGGAATACCCTTTATAATTAATTGAAAATATCGATTTATTAAAAAAAAAACCTGGATATCTTTTTCAAGCCTTACCTTTTACCATAAATGACAGTATTTTCAAATCAGAAGTGAATATACAGGAATATTTTTGAAAATAGAGCAATCCGTATTTAATAATTTGATAATAAAAATGCATATATTGGATTTGATAAAAGATTTATTTGCCAATATTTCGGTTGGCTGAACGCCAAACCTTTATCAGGCATTAGTATACTTGTAAATATGTAATGCCTTAATAAAGGTTGGTGTTCAGCCAACCGAAATGTTGGCAAATAAATATTTTATCGAATCCAATATATGGCTTTTTATTATCTAATACTGTAAAATGGTATTTTAAAGCTAAATTTACAAAAATTATTTATTCTGAATTCTTTCATGAAAACCTATTCTCAAATATATCATTATATTAAAACATCTATTTCAATATATCCTAATCAAAAATTCACCTTTTCATATTTGTTTAATTAGTATCTCGGTATTTCTTTCTTTTGCTTATCCCTAGTACACGTGGCACAGGTCATGATAACCATGGTGGGTAGAAGTAGGTGACTGCTTTTTTTGTAAGTTCATCCTATGTCTATACATGTGAAAGTATTTCGACTTTTTTTTTCTGGTATATATATGTCATAAAAAAAAGGTATATTCTATTTACGTTACCAATTCATGCAGTCGTGGATGGTAAAATGAATAATAACTTTTGTCCTAAACTATATTTTTTATTTATATTTCAAAAGCAAACAGTTTTTTTTGCATACATTGACAAATAACTACGTTTTTATTATTTAAAAAAAAGCAAATTAGGTTATATTCTATTTGTTTAGGATTTCTTTACATTTTAAAAATTATACTGTGTTTAGTTCTTATTTTTACTTTGATTATTTAAATTATAATTTTAGTTATATTATAAACAATTTTAATAAATATTATGCTTATGTATAAATTTTAAATATATTAATGAATAATAAAAATCATATTTTTTATTATGTCATGTATATATAATTTACCTAATATTATAATAAATATTCAGAGTATATTCAAATTCTTCTATTATATAAATAAAATAGAAAATATATCAAATTGAAACTCTAAATGAACATTCTAGTTTTATGTATTTTTTTTTATTACCTAGTGAATTTATAGCATATTAAATTAATAAATTCCGTTAAATAGCCTCAATGAAAACTTTCAAAGTATATCTTTAAATTTATGGATTATTTTAACAACTCTTCTCAAATTGTTAGAAAATATATTTTACTTATATATATATATATATATATATATATATATATATATATATATATATAATATATAATTTGGAATCACTGTTATAATTTTGTTATATAGTTTTTACACTATATATATATATATGTGTGTTATATATATATGTATATTGTTATATAACCAAATGAGATTACCTTCTGATTTTGGATTATTTTGATTATCTTGAGGATTAAGCTATGATGGTGCAGTCGTGGGAATAATAATAAAAATGGTTTTGATCAGAGGTTGTTTTAATTGAGCTAAGGAATGTATGAAAGACATAATTTGGTAAAAGTAATGCCTGGCTTGAGGCAAGTAGAATAAGGAAAACAAAAATATTATTTACATAATGTACAAAAGTTTTGAGCCGGCCATCGGGAAAAAAACAACGAATTTTTATAGGGGAATCATGACCTCTGGCGGTCAATTTAACAGAAATTTGAATCTGTGATATATAATTTTAAATAAAATAATATTTTTATATAACATATATATATTTGTAACAACACACTGCCTCCGTGTATAAGATCCTTGCTTTATTTAAACTATTTCTCAAGTTTTCGGGTATCATAACCCTTCTACAAGAGTAATAATATATATTGTAAATAGAAAAATATATTTCTGTTGATTTTAATTATCTTGAGGATTATGCCTATGGTAATGCAGTCGTGCAAAAATCTTGAAAATATAATTATAAAAATGATGAAAATTAGAAATTAGCTTTAATTAAGCTTATGGAATATAGAACAAAAAAACATAATATAATAAAAATTATTGCCAAGCTTGAGGCGTGAGAATAAACAAAATTACAAACCGTTTGAACTGGCCATCGGGAAACAACAACAATAGGTTTACATACGGGAAGCGTGACCTCTGGCGGTCGATTTAGCAGAGTAATTAGAATCTATGAAACATAATTTTAAATAAATCATATTTTGGATTTAACCTATATATTGTTACCACTTCCTGTACGACTGGTTTTAGTTCGACTGTAGGCTGATCTATTGCTGTATATTAAACAACTAGCCGAATGACCCGGCAACGCCCGGGTTTAACCCGATTAAATGCTTTTTATTCAAATACTATTCGTTATAATTATAAATTGGCGCCGTGGATTGTCATTATTGTATAATATATAGATGATTTTAAAAATTGTATAAAAAAAATGCATCGGGCCGGAAATCGAACCCGGGCCGCCGGCGTGGCAGGTGAACATTCTCGCCACTGAACAACCGATGCTTATAAGAAATGGCCATATTTGGAGTATTTATTCCATTCAAAAAAGCAAATCGATGACAGAATTGATTAAGAATTGATTGATGACTCTGATACTTGTATATTTTAATACCAGAGCGGGTGTAGTCATGAAATAATTTTAAGAAAAGTATTCAAAAATATTTCCAGATGTCAAAAAAAATGAAGATATATAAACAACCCCATTTAAAAATAAAATTCTGACTCAGTATCACGATAATGACTTGAATTGATGATGATTTACCGAGTAAACAAACACTGATTATTCTGTGTGAAAATATAAAGAGCTATCACAATATAAATTGATCGCTATTTCAGGGATATTCTATATACACAGTTACGAGCGTCATGCGTGGCCTCCAGTCCGGTTGTTTTTTTTTTTTTGGAATGGCGCCCCTCCTATTGGTCGGCTACAATCACGCACCTTTGCCCCCCCCCCCCCCCCCCCCCCCCCCCCCCCCCCCCCCCATTTCTGTAACTATTGTGTTGGAGCGGGTTGCTCCTTAAATAAATGCATATATTAGTTAATAACCAAATTGAATACTCTCTTTCATTTTTCCCAGTAAGAGACGCCTACGGAAGCCAACAGTACATAGACAGATAAAGCACGTAGGCTATAGTTATTAACTAAAATATGCATATATTTAAGGCGCCAATTTATAATTGTAATAAATAGTATTTGAATCAAAACATTCAATCGGGTAAAACATGGGCGTTGCCCGGGTCATTCGGCTAGTTTCTTAATAAAGGCGAAAAACAAGAGTGAATATTTGTGTATATCATAAAAAGCAAGAAATCATAAGGCGAAAGCTTTCTTTTTAGGTCTATTATTATTTTTTCGAGCTTTCGAGCATTACTGCCCTTTCACAGGATATTGTTGTTTATCATAATATATGTTAAAAATAATTTTAAAAAATAAGATTGAAGTATGAGTTGGATAAATATCAAGGAATAAGTTAAATCGACGTTTAATAGATTTCTGTTCCATTAGATGATGCTCTGTCATCTAAAAAGCCAATTTGAGCGAGGTCATGATATGCCTTTTTTGTTTTTAATATCTATGTTAATATTTGATTCTGAACAAAAAGACTACGTCTCTAGTAAAAGACGTGTTGAAATGGCTCCAATGGAGTCAATTTAAATTTCTTTAGCTTTCAAGATAAAAACAGGAGCCACTCGTAGTATAACTTCTAGTTAACTACATATATATACATACCGAAAATTAATTTAACTATAAATTATACTACAAGTTGCTCCTGTCAAAAGGAATATTAGATAAATTCTAGATAAATAAGCTAGATAAATGAATATTATTCAATAAACAGACCTGTATGCTTTTTGATATTTTAAAATCATATAACCTTTTATTAATAAATGGAAGATATATGTAAACACCCCCACTCCATATCTAAAATATAATAGAATAGTGATTCAACAATATAATATACTATTTACAAATATAAAATGAGAGAATACAATGAATACAACAACAATAATAATGTATATAGACCACTCTGAAAAATATGAAGACCTCTTTATTTCAATTCACAACTTGTTATGTATCTATAACACTCTGAAATGTATTTTCAAAATGTCCGGTCTCAGGTCGTGGAACATTCCAACTTTAGAGAAATTGTATGAAAGCCATCATAAGGAATTGGCACACAAATCTATATCAAACAAATATAATAAGTATGAAAAGAAAGTACAAATGTGAATTTGTACTGGGATAAGGTTCATACATTAAGAAAACGACATCTCCTTATCGTACAACTTAAAGTTGCTGATGGCTTGCGCTATCTATCGGAATAAATATCAACTATTTTCAATTCAATTATTCAAGAATTTGCCAAATACACATTATTTATTAATAATCAAAAGCTAACGGGAACGCGTACGTGGTTAGCCTTTCTTGATCAATCAAGAATGGATATTTGGCCAATAATATATTCTGGAATAATAAATAAATCAATGAATAGTTGATTTTTATTCCGATAGATGGCGCAAAACATCAGCAACTTTCAGTTGCACGATAAGGAAACGCCTTTCTCTTAAATATAACAAAGTTTATATTTTTATAGAGTTGAAAATTTTAAAGTTCAAAACTATCAATGTGTGTGTGATAATTGAAGAATCTAAATATATTTATATGCATAGCTTTATTAAATTACAGGTAAGTATACAATTTATATAAATTAATTCAGTCCTCTTTCAGCATAAAATAAGATAAATTCAATTATGTATAATATGTATAAAATAGAATAAATAGCTAATAGAATTAAATTTAATTTCCATTAGTTTTTAAAAGCCTATTGTATTTAAAATTGGAATACGAATGCATTCAAGTATTTTAAAATCTTATTTTCACTATGAAAGAAACTACCTTTTAAATTATATTTGTTTCGAAAATCAACAGAAGTCGGGTCTCTGGAAGATCGAGTCTCCTTAAATTAGTTCCCATCATATGGTTCAATGCACATAGAAACTCCATGGCTATTTTTTATTCTTGATTGATAAGAGATATATTTACAAATTTATTCTGAATAATTCATGATATATTCAATAGATTTAATTTATTCATATGATGGTTTGAAGTTTGGTCTACACAGTATATTCAATAATTTGTATATTATATTTTTCATAGACGTTTATATATTACTAGCCGAATGACCCGGGCAACGCCCGTGTTTTACCCGATTGTGTGAATGTTTTGATTCAAATACTATTTGTTACAATTATAAATTGGCGCCTTTAATAAATGCATATATTAGTTAATAACTATAGCCTATGTGCTTTATCTGTCTATGTACTGTTGGCTTCCGTAGGCGTCTCTTACTGGAAAAAAGAAAGAGAGGATTCCATTTAGTTATTAACTAATATATGCATTTATTTAAGGAGCGACCCGCTCCAACGCAATAGTTACAAAAACCAAAAGGCGAGTGGGGGGGGGGGGGGGCAAAGTCAAAAACAAAGTGTCTCGCGTAGTGGCGGCGCCATCTTAGCCACGTGATCGTAGCCAACCAATAGGAGAGCGCCATTCCAAAAAAAAAGCAAACGGTGACAGAGATGAATAACGCACGCATGACGCTCGTAACTTTATATAGAATGATGCATTAGGGTGACACATTATTGACTGTATTGACTCATCCATTGATGAGCTCTACTCTTCCCCGGCAGACACTATCAAAAGTGTCTAGCTTTACAAGCTTGATACCTTAATATGATTCAGTGGAGATAAGAAAGAATAAGAAGAAGAAGATGCATTAGCGCGCCATCTGTTATCAAATTTCGAAACTATTTTAGATGCGCATGATTCCCTTCTACTGTCCTTACTGCAATGGACAAATTAATTTTGAGGGGGATCATACGCATCTATAATATATTCTAAATTTCATATATTCTTTTGGATGAATATTTGTAAGGGAGAGATAGATATAAAATAAAAATCGTTTCCCTAGAAAAAATAGAAGCTAACACTGAGTACCCTGTATTGACCGTCTACGCAAACTAGCAGATTCGGGTATTGTCTGGTATTATGACTTTATCAATGACCCGAGACCGCTCGGTTTCGTAAACAGTCAATAGATAGCCGTTAGTTTTAATGAATTTCGATAGGGGAAGACCGTGATTTTATATAATATATTCCCCATTATTATATTTATTTTAATAAAATAAATGAGGCTTCCAAGGTTAAGTTTCTTCTGCAACTTTTTATTTTCAAGCTCTCGGACTTGTCATTTCTTCAACAGGATTATCACGTTGAAACTTAATTAATAAATACAATTTTTATATACACATTATTATATACATATTTTTAATACTTATTATATATTGAGAAAAACATATATTACATTATTTCAGTTTGAAAAACAAATTTAAAAATAAATACGTGCGTGTTGGGGCGTGGCGGATGATACATTTTCATTAAAATATATAATAATTACTAATTAATGTTCTAAATTATTATAGACGTGTATGATAATTTTAAAAATAAAAAATTTCTACTACCCATACTGCAATGGAAAAATTAATGGGAGGGCCTGGTTCATCAGTGGTGAGCCCTCCCAGCGGTTTCAAAAAAAAATATTTCTACTGCCCTTACTACAATGGTAAAATTAACGGCATAGCCTGGCTCATCAGTGGTGAACCCTCCAAGAGGTTTCAAATAAATTATTTCTACTGCCCTCACCACAATGGAAAAATTAATGGCATACCCTGGCTCATCAGTGGTGAACCCTCCCAGCGATTTCAAATAAATTATTTCTACTGACCTTACTACAATGGAAAAATTAATGGCAGAGCCTGGCTCATTAGTGGTTGTTCATTTGAAACCACCGGGAGGGTTCACCACTAATGAGCCAGGCCCTCCCATTATTTTTTTATTGTAGTAAGGGCAATATTTTTTGTTTATTTTTGAAAAGAATCATACGCGTCTATAATAGTTTCGAATTTTCATAACAGATGGCGCGCTAATGCATCATAATCAATGAATATATTTATATTATATATCCCTGATGTTAAAATAAAAAAAATGCATACCTTGAATATTATTTAAAGTGAATAATTTTATTTTATGACTATAAATTCAGCATAAAATGCACTCGAGTAAGACCAGGTAATTGTTAGGGTATATGTATATAAATTATCACAATCATTTTCTTGATAAAATACATTACTACAGTACTTAATTCATATTTTGCCTGGGTGATATGTTGACATAATGTCATTTTCCACTAATATTTTACTTAACTCTATAAAGTATTAAATTTTCCCCCTTTTTGGTTAAATATTGGGTATATGTTCAATAAAATAGAATAAATAAAATATACATAATTTGAATTTTATACACATGGCAATTATCTCTTATCCAAACTTCAAAGGAAAAATAACATCAATTTATTCAAATATTAACCCTAAAATATTTATAGAATATTCGAAACATTTTAATTGAAATTTTATGTCAAAGATATTTGATATATAATTAAAACTTCGAAATTTATTCAGAAATTTTATTCTTATAGAAATTTTCATGTTCAATATACTTAAAGGAGTTAAAACTCAATCAGTTCCTAATAAACCTACTTCAGAATTTAGGCAACAAACAACGTACTCAGAACCATTTCCCAAATATTAGCAAAATCATTCAAATAATACATCAAATAATGGTAATATTTTCAAATAAAAGTTGAAGAGATATAAAGATTAATAGGGATTTGATTCATCATACTTAGAAAACGAACAAATAGAAACGAAAGTGAAATAAAATATTCAAATATTTATATCTAAGATTTCCAACTCGGTATTTGCAAACCACTTTCAAAGTTAGCAACACTTGAAGACAACAAAGTTAAAGACCGAGATAAATACTTCAGAAAGTTCAGAATCGATTAATTTTGCTTGTCCTCTGATTTATAGAAATAAACATAACTCCGAAATATCTAAATAATTATTTTAATATAAATTTTGAGGTTTATATTGATATTTTGAATAGATATATTGTATAAAATCTATATGTAATATAAAGGATAGATTTTCCTATAAGGACATGTTATATTGGCGACATCTCTCAAAGGGTTTCCTGTTTTTATTGTATCCATAATAGACTTTAATACTTTATATTTTGAAGATTTCTTCCTTATATATATAGTCGGTATTTATTACAACTTTTATATAAAATCAGCAAAACAAGAGAAGAATTGACCGTTGTTTAGTCATTCGCTCATTTTTTACCGAATAAATAGATAGAAATTCGATTTTTATTTTGTTTTGTATATAATAAATCGTTATAACATATAATAAAACCCAATTTATAGAATAAATATTAAATAAACAAAACATTTCATTCCTAAAATATTTCAGTATAAAGGGGTAATGAAATGTATATATGTGATGATTTAAGACCATGGAATTGTTGTAAATAATCCAGATATCTGCTACCACATGTTCCACCACGTAACTGTATATAACTTGTTATTTACTGCAAATAGAGAGCATCACATAATATCATTCTATACCGCGAACGACTCTAATAAAGTATAGCAATTGTACAGATAGAAGGAATGGAGTATAACAGGAGAAAATTAGGGTTTAAAACTAATCAGGCTTAGGTGAGAATAGGAGAGTAGGCCTCGCAAGTCCAGTCCAATTTTTAAGAGGTCGTGGCCCTCCTGGATAACATAACTTTCCCCCCTGTTTAAGTCAGAAAAGGGCAGTGACCTGTTCGGACCCAGCTAAGCTATAAAAGGAGGCCCCGAGCCTCAGTTATTCAGTCCTTAGTTAGTCTCTGTTTCTGCCCCAGTCCGCCGGACGCTCCGATAAAGGTAAACCCTTTCCTTTCAGAAATCTCCTCGTCCCATTCCTTCTTGACGTTCAGACGCTTCTAAGTGGAATCTCTGTTTGTTTATTTCACCTTTGTCCCAGCTGTGTCGCCTTCCACCACGACTGCACGGTAGAGTTGACATCGAGGTTTGTCTAACATCAGGTAACACTGGTCCCAGAGGTCCCAAGATATCACATATATATATTGCTCGTAATTAAAGAATAAGACATTTTGATTTTAAATGGATATATAAATGAAAAAATGAAGATTGAAAGAGAAAAATGTTGAGATAAGTTTATATTATCATATATTAGGTGAATATTCTGAATGTATCAATATAAATATCTAAAATATTTAACGTCAAGATTTAACAACGGAACCAAGCTTATAAATGAGCTTTGACACGTATGCGCTTGTTAAAAAAAACTGGGGTAACGAATAGGATATTCTTTGATTAAAAATAATAAAATGATACAGCAATCGGAAAAGTGTACATAAATATACGTATATGTTAATGTGCAATAAAATATAAAACTTCAAAATATTTCAGAGATATAAAACGAATTTATTTCTATTCTCAAATAGTCCGCTTAGGAATGCAATCCATTTTCGAATTAAAATAAGTCGGAAGAAAAATGACAATTAAATTTAAAAAGGATTATACTCTAAAAAAGACGATTCGAAAATTTAAATATTTTGAAGATTATAAAAGAAATATCAACAACAGACGAATGAAAAATTGATATTTCGAAATAACATTCTATATAAAGAAACGTTTACCTTTATAAGAAATTTTTCATTGAATTAATTTACCTTGAATCTCTGAAATGTATATTTATTTCGAGGCATCCAAGTAAAAATAAAATAAAATGAATAAGTTTCGAAGAAAAAGGTTTAAATAAATAAATAAGATTATGCTATACGCTAATATTGTTCAGAAAATAAATTGGCTATTTTTTATTTATCTACTGTAATACATAAATTCGATTGTCTATTATTATAAATTGACATGATATTGAATAGTGTAAACAATTATCTATCTGTAATAGTTTTAATAAATAATGAGTGATTTTGTAATTTACATTGATTAATTTCGTTAATAATAGGTTTTTGTTTCAAAATCACTTTATTAGCTACCGCTCAACAAGAGCAACCTAGTTTATGATAATTGCAACAATGAATAATATGTGATGGTTATTAACATATTAAACAAAATGTTAACGTGGGATTCAATCCGGTTCATGACTGTTGGGAATCGAGGGTGCTACCCACTCGTACAACAACTTTTTAATTTTAATAATAGGGCGTTAAATATGGTTATTAACACATTTTCAAAAATATTAAAGTGTTATTTAGTGACAGAATATTTATAAACTGTTATTTTATATATTTAAATCTGGTGTATTGAAATTTCATTTTCCCTTTAACCTATAATATACTCATATTAGTTGTCTTTATTTTTAAAAAATTTCGCCATTAGTTATAAAAAGATATAAAATATTGAAGCTTCTCTCTTTTGAATATGGGTAACAATTATATTTATTATATTTCAAACATATAGGGAAGATCTCTAAAATTTATATAACGATAATTTTGAATAAGCTCTGTCGGGTTTCGAGGTGTCTACAAAAGATTTCATTAACTACCCTGGTTATCTTTCAGTACTAAGGTTTTTTTATATATAAAAAATCATATATATGTTATATAAAAATATTATTTTATAAAAAATTATATTTTATAGATTCTAATACTCTGTTATATCGACCGCCAGAGGTCACACTTCCCCTATAAAAACTCATTGTTGTTTTATCCGATGGCCGGCTCAAACCTTTTGTACATTATGTAAATACGTATTCAATTTTTTATTCTTACACCTTAAGCCAGGCAGTACTTTTACCAAATTATGTTTTTCATATATATTCCTTAGTTCAAATAAAGAAATCTCTTGATCTTCAATATTTTTATTATATTTTCAAGATTTTAACCACGACTGCAATACCATAGCATAATCCTCAAGTTAATCAAAATATATCAAGCAGAAAAGCTCATTCTTTTCTATTTATAATATATATATATATATATATATATCAAATTTTTAATGCACACACCGATGATCTAATAATAAATTAATATATTCTGTAGAAGAATTTGAAATAAAATTTATATCTAAAAATCAAAGATTACGAATAGTCATTGGTATATATAGTCATGTTTTTAAATAATGTTTATA
>CP092863.1:162700182-162786269 GCA_030710605.1 Cordylochernes scorpioides
TATATTATTTTATCGTTTATATTTATTTAGATATATATATTTTTAATTTATATATACGTCTCTAGATATGTATATTATAAAAACATATTCACTTTATATGTTCTCATTTATATTCCTTTTGAAGAGCAGAAATGTTCGAAAGTTCATATAATAAAATTACAAAATTCAACACCTAACGATTTTATCATTCTTTTGATAATACATTATTCCAGTTGATAATTCAACTTATATAGTTATTTACCTATTTTCACTAGAAATTCTTTCAAGCATTAAAAATATTTGGTAATAAAAATATATAATATATATAAATTATTATAAATATATTTATAAAAAATTTACATGTATAAAAATCTATTTGAATTGAGAGTTCTATGGTTAAGTATGATATTGTTTCGCAAATGCCTACAATATAAATATATACACACACACTGGTCCGCAAAATTAAAGGAACAACATATTTTTCTCATTTATCTCAAATTTTATTGAACATTTATCAATGAAATTTTATACACAAATTTATTATTCCATTATTGATTAGAATACCCGAAATCAAAGAAATCGAACACGTATTTTATGCAAATTAGGCGGTCAAACAATTATCTTCTTGCAGTCAGTGTATACATATCTTGGAAATTGTTGTTAATATGGTGATCGCCTTTAACTGATAGACAGGCTCTACATCGGCGACCCATACTAAGAATTATGGAGTGTATCAGCTCCTGTGTAATCAACGCCTACTCTTTTTTTAAAGTGTGTTTCTAGCTCATTGTTTCTAGGAGGGGGTTGAGGGATGAGATCCGTCGTCCTAGATTGTTCTATACATGCTCAATGGGATTTAGGTCTGGAGTTCGAGCTGGCCAATTCATCCGAGCAATTGCATGGTTTTGGAGAAAAGTGTCGACCACTTCAGCCCTATGTGGACGGGCATTATCATCCATCAAAGAAGGTTTTCTCCCATTTCAACTGATACAATACGCAGAAGGTTTCACATAAAGGGCCTCTATGCTCGAAGACCCATAATTTGTGTGCCGTTGACACCACCTCAAAAGAGAGCAAGGGAACTTTGGCGCAGACAATATGTCGCTTGGATGAATGGAGCCATGTAATGTTCACTGATTAGTCCAGATTCTCTCTAAACAGCTATTATCGTCGTGTCTTTGTCTGGAGAGAGGTAGAAACCATAAATAATCCCCGAAATATGGTTGAAAGGGATCCCTACAGAAGCCAATGTACTATGGTCTGGGCTGGAATCTTCTTGGGCGGTCACACAGCACTCCACATTTTTAGGCAAGAAACCTTGACTGGACAGATGTATCGGGACGAGATCTTGGCAGCATATGTGATGCCGCAATCATTAGAAATGGTAGAAAACCTTCTTATAATGGATGATAATGCCCGTCCACATAGGGCTGGCGTAGTCGACACTTTTCTCCAAAACCATGCAATTGCTCGGATGAATTGGCCAGCTCGATCCCCAGACCTAAATCCCATTGAGCATGTATGGGAAACCTAAGACGGCGGATCTCATCCCTCCAACCCCCTCCTAGAAACACTCATGAGCTAGAAACAGCCTTAACACAAGAGTGGGCGTTGATTCCACAGGAGCTGATAAACTCCCTAATTCTTAGTATGGGTCACCGATGTAGAGCCTGTCTATCAGTGAAAGGCGATCACACCCCATATTAACAGCAATATCCAAGATATTTATGCACTGACGGCAAGAAGATCATTGCTTGACCGGCTAATTTGCATAAAATACGTGTTAGAATTCTTCGATTTCGGGTATTCTAATCAATAATGGAATAATAAATTTGCGTATAAAATTTGAGATAAATGAAAAAAATATGCTGTTCCTTTAATTTTGCGGACCAGAAAGAGAGAGTATATATATATATTGCAGGTATTTGCGAAACAATTGGCCTGATGATGAGCTAACACTTGAAGCGTGCCATTTTTACTGAATAAATAACCTTTTTGCAATTATACCTATTAATATACTGTTTTTAAATACTTATATCAGAATATTTGATACAATTTACGAATATCTATGATACTATTTATTTTATATTATAATTTACTATACATATTTATAGAATATATGATACTATTACAAAATAAATGTCGGTTAACTGAAAAGAAGTGCGAGTGAAGGATATTTGGGAAGATGGACAAATAGTTGTTTAATAAGAGATATTAGAGGAGTATTTGCGCTCAGTCCCTCGAGCAAGAAATGGATGAAACCTGGCAAAATATGGACTATCTCTAATTTGGTTGGATGCCCGAGTGCTCTACCCAAATAAAATTTGCTTTATCGCTCCTCTACAGACCTCTATGTCGTTTGGTCGAATAAAATCCAACTATATTTCTTCTTAGAATATTTCCAAGAAACTACTTATTATATTAAACCTTTTTTATATTCTATAAAAACTGAACGAGTTTAACCTCTATTATATATATATATATAATAAATAGTTGTTTAGTTTTATAGTTAAGTTTTGTATTAAAATTATTTTTATTATTTTGATTATTTATATTCAAATTATTACAAATTTTATAATTTGAATTTAAATAATCAAAATAATAAAAATAATTTTAATACAAAACTTAACTATAAAACTAAACAACTATTTATTATTATAATTAATTTAGATTTAGCTTGCTAATCTAATCAAATCTACTTGATATAAATTATCATTGTTATCAGTTTACTCATTAAATTTTAAATATAGAATCACTATTATATTGTTATTATATAGTTTTTACAATATATATATATATATATTATAATCTAAAATGCAGATATTTTATTTTTTTAAAACGTGTATTTTATTTTCATCGTTGACTGTTCTACACTTTTCACTATAGATTTAGAACATAACACTTTGAATATTTGTTGTAAATATGTATAGTTGACCGACCTATTTTATTAATCACGAATATAGGATTCATTTACTAAATTCAATATTACTGTGAAAAATAATTTTATGTGTAATTTGCTTCAAGTAGTTCAAGATAAAAACTACTTGATGGGTAAATAATTATCTTTCCTATTTTTACGACTGCAGCTCCAATTCTCTTTTTTAACATCAAAACAAAATATTCATAACATATATATATATATATGGTAAAGAGAGAACATTCAAAGACAAAGAGGATAAGTTTCTTTTTATGAACATGCGTTCGAGCTTTCGGGCACAATGTCGCCCTTCAACAGGAATAAAACTACACAGAGAATCAAGATACGTCTATATATATACAGGTGATTAGCATAAACAAGAAAACTATTATTTTTAGAGAGATAAAATTTAAGTTTTATGTGTGATATACAAATCAGGTAATAGGAGAAATGTGATTATGCTAATATATGGTTTAATCTACTAGTAAAAGAATCTATAGGTTGTTGTGTGAACAGCTTATGTAAATATTTCATTATAAAGTTCCGGAATCTCAATGTGCCTATTGATGCTATTATATTTCAGAGATAGCAGCGCTTCGACAACCAATCTTTTATATTTATGATGAATGTTAGAAAAATGCGAACGGGGTTCTATTGTATTAAAAGTATGTCCTGTGTTTGAAATGTGTTGGGCTATGAGGTATCTAGGGTCATTATTTCTGATATGTCGGATATGTTCATCAATTCTGTCTTTTATGTGTCTACCAGTTTCTCCTATGTATAGGCTTAGAGCAATTATTACATTTTAATGAGTAGACTGCATTATTCATCATAAATATAAAAGATTGGTTGTCGAGGCGCTGCTATCTCTGAAATATAATAGCATCAATAGGCACATTGAGATTCCGGAACTTTATAATGAAATATTTACATAAGCTGTTCACACAACAACCTATAGATTCTTTAACTAGTAGATTAAACCATATATTAGCATAATCACATTTCTCCTATTACCTGATTTGTATATCACACATAAAACTTAAATTTTATCTCTCTAAAAATAATAGTTTTCTTGTTTATGCTAATCACCTGTATATATATAGACGTATCTTGATTCTCTGTGTAGTTTTATTCCTGTTGAAGGGCGACATTGTGCCCGAAAGCTCGAACGCATGTTCATAAAAAGAAACTTATCCTCTTTGTCTTTGAATGTTCTCTCTTTACCAAGTTACTCCAGAGGATTTTACCTTGTTTATATATATATATATATATGTTTATAAAGGACACATCTTGGATTTGATAAATAATCTTTTATTTCCGATATTTCAATGGGCTAAACGGCCATCTTTTCAAGGATCTCATCCCCTCTCGCGGCAAGCCGCGCATTACACTTGAGATACGGGCGTCTCACAATCTCTTCGTGCGAAAATCATCCAAATGAAAATGTAATGTTTTTACAAATAAATATCGTACAATTCTAATTAAAATAAATGAATAAATAGAGTGAAAAGTAAATATCTATATATACAAAATAAATATTCGGCTATTGCATTATGAATGAAGACATTTCACTGAAGTTCATATATACATAGAGGTTCCTATTTTAGGAGCATCTAAATTATGTGTACATGTCCGGTATATCAATCTTTCGGTTTATGCTATTTCTGTCTTCCAAAGAACTCCAACTCTCCAAGAATAGCCTGCTGTGCTTTTCTTTTATATCTTGGTGTATTATTGATGTTTGTTCAAAGTCTGGAATGTGGCCATTGATGAGAGCATGATCTACTAATAAGGAGGTCGGGTTATGGTGTTTTAGGGCAGATTTGTGCGGGTTGATTCTTTCTATTAATGGTTTACCGGTTTCTCCTATGTAGACGTCTTGGCAAGACTTGCATGATATTTTGTATATGACATTGGTTCTATTGTTTGGTTCAGTGACCTTTTTTGTTTCAGGATGGCGGAGGATGTTGTTAAGATTCTTTCACAGCCATAGCTGTATGGTAGGGAGCAAAAATGTTTTGGGATGAAGTTTGTCTATTGTTTGTGGGTGATATTCTCGGTCTGTAGAAATGCTTTTTGATAAACGGTTTAGGGTAATTATTGCTAAGTAGTTCTTGAAATATCTTGGTTCTTTCTTTTTTTTGTGTGTCGTTATCGTTTGTTGAAAAGTGTGTGGTTAGTCTTTTTGAAAAAGTTTTTACCACGCAAATTTTATGGTGGATGGGACCAAATGAATTGAAGTTCAGATAGCTTCCAGTATGGGTAGGTTTTCGGTATATTCGAGTTTCAATTCTATCTTGGTTTCTGGTTAATTGTATGTCTAGAAACGGTAGGGAGTTATTTTCTTCTATTTCAAAGGTGAATTTTAGAAAGGGTTTGAGGTTATTAAAAAATTCAGAATGGTGGAAAGATCAACTTTTGTGATGCATAGTATATCATCAATATAGCGTTTCCAGATTATTACTTGTAGTTGTGCTGTGTCTGCAATTATTTTATCAATTTTGTCCATGTAGATGTTAGCTAATGCTGATGAAACAGGATTCCCCATTGGTAAACCTTTTTCTTGTTTGAAATATCTGTCTTTTTATATCCAAAGTAATTAAGTGCTAGACAAAGTTCAATCAGATCTATAAGGGCTTCTTTAGGGATAGGAAGGATGATTTCCGGATGGTTGTGTAAGAATTCTTGAAGTGCCAGGATAGCTTCGTCATGCGGAATTGATGTATAGAGAGATTCTATATCAAAGCATACCATATAGCTGTCATGTGGAATATATATATATTAAAAATGGCATATCCTGACCAGGAGCACATGTGCTTTACAGAAGGCAGAGCGCCATCTGGTAGAACAGAAATCAACTAAACATTGATTTAGCCTGTTCCCTGATATTTGGCCAACCCAATTTATTGATAAATCAAGAAAAGCCATCCACGAACGCGTTTCGCGCTTTTTGGCGCTCGTCAGCGTGGAGTAGGCTGAACCACTGCTACCAAAAAAGATATACCAAAAAGTTGATTTCTGTTCCACCAGATGGCGCTCTGCCTTCTGTAAAGCACATGTGCTCCTGGTCAGCATATGCCATTTTTAATATTGATTTCAACACCTGATCTTTTTATCTTTTATTTTTTTCTTTCCTTTTTTAATATATATATATATATATATATATAATGCGGTTTATTATATCTGATTATGTTGTTGCTTATTTGTTTAATGTATATGTCTATTCAATGCTCTTTTTCTTAATTGATTATTTTCTTTTTGATAATTCTGTTACCTACTCTACTACAATATAAATTATTGTAAATAGTTTCTTGCGTAATTATTCAGATCGGATATAGCGTCTTATATATTTAACATATATTTAATTAATACATTTATCGTTATTTCATATATAGAGCGTTATATTTACCGTTAAAATATATTTATAATAAAACGAATTTTATATTTAGGGATATTTTATATTATAAAGTGCTGCTTCTATGTGCTTGAATAGAGGAAAATGAAATTCAAAATTGATTTTCACTATTATTAGATAGTGTGTGTGCATTATATTTTTATCACTCTATTTCTGAAAATACCACATATATATATATATGAATATTTTATATTACGTAAACACTCTCTATAATATATATGTATTCGAATATAAAAACATACATTATATCTATAGATATATTTCACCAACTTTGAATAGTCCACATTTTAAATTTTCTTTCAAAATATTTATTGAAAAACTACTTTTATATAGGGATGTTATATATTATATATAGTTCGATTTGTACATTCAAATTGTGAATATAAGATAAAAACATAGAGAATGTATAAAAAATATTTGAAAATATGATGGATATATTTGTTTTAATAAGAATATTCTCATTTTATCCATATTAAATATTTATTTCAATAATATAGAGATATAGATATTATATTTTATCATTTTTGACATATAATGTATTGAGAGGGAAGAGATTAAATCAACGTCTAGTTGATTTTTGTTCAACTAGAGGGCGCTCTGCCATCTAATATAACGCTCTCTCATGTTAGTAATCAGGATATGTCTAATTTAATTTTTAATATATGTATTTATTCATATAAATATAATAATACATATATAGACTAATTTTACATATTGTTGCGCTGTCGGTTAACAAAGAATAACTTCCGTGGGTACAAAGGATCTTTAGGACTTTATTTAAACTTAATCGATAAAATAATTACAGAAGAGCGCAAAAATAAAACAATAAAGAACACAGCCGTTACAAACTCACCAACTGCAGCACGGTAAGGGAAAGCAGGAATAGAACAGGAGACAGAAGTTCGTAGAACCTTCTAGAATCTTCTAGGAAGTATACCGGCGTCGGCCGTAGGCAGCAGTCCGACCTCTTGAGACAGCAGCTTACTTGAAATACACCACGTAGCTTCGTTCTTCGATTTTCCCTGCATGAGTTCCTCATCCCTATATATACCGGAGTAGATCTTTCCAGAACGGTCATGGTTGGTTAGCCAATCACAAAGCCGCCAGGCTTGAGCATTGCGCAATCGCTACTGATTGGCCAATAAGTTGTTCTCCGATTTTTCTACATTTTTCTTGAACGTTCTGAAATATTCTCTTCTGGAATGCGCCATTTTTTTTTACGTAACACTGCCCTCTCCTTAGGACTGATCGTCCCGAACAGTCCTTTGTTCTGGAACAGAACCTCTGAAAGGTGCTAATCGGTTGTAGTGCTCAAATTTGGGTTTAGAAGTCCGGGTCTTCTGAATTCGATAGATGACATCATTGAGACACTTGATGATCTTGTAGAGACCTTCCCACTGATACTGAAGTTTAGAAGAAAGTTCTTTCTTTTGTTGAGGATTATGGAGACAAATATTTCACCCTCTTTGAAAGTCTTGTGGGAAGTCTTGACGTTGTACCTTTCTTTAATTTTCTCACTGGAAAAGTGAAGCTTTTCTCTTGCCCACTGGTGAATGGTCAGCATCCTTTCTTCCAGGTGAGAGATGTACTCATTAGTGTTTTCGGAGGTTTCTTCTGGACGACCAAGGAGCACATCACAAGGCATTCGGAGTTCATGGCTAAATAACATTCTAGCAGAACTTTAACCAATCGACTCATGCTCAGCTGATCGATAAGCCATCAGGAGCATGGGAAGATGTTGATCCCAGTCTCTTTCAGGTGTTGTGTAAGAGTCCTGTTAAAACGTTCAACCATTCCATCAGATTGAGGATTCAAAGGTGTATTTCTTGTTTTCTCAATGCTCAGTCGTCTACCCAGTTCTTGGAAAATATTTGATTCGAAATTTCTTCCTTGGTCGGAATACAGAATTCTTGGCACACCAAAAATTGCAGTAGCGCCTCGGATACAGTTGAAGCCTCTTGGTCTGGAATAGGGACTGCGACAGGCCATTTAGTGAAGTAATCCATTATTACCAGGATGTACTTATTTCCTAGGTCGCTTTTTGGAAAGGGCCCCACAACATCAATGGCAATCCGTTCAAATGGGGCACCTACATTGTAGATCTTCAACTTTCCTTTGGATCTTGTTGCGGGTCCCTTTCTCTCGTTGAACATTGCATACAGTTTCTGCACCATTTTTCGACATCAGGTCGACTTTCTGGCCAAAAGAATCTTTCTCTAGCTTTGGCCAATGTTTTTCTGATGCCGAAGTGACCTCCCGTGGGACTGCTATGCATCTCCTAAAGAGCCAAAGGTTCATGAGATCTGGGCAACACCAACTTCTAGGATTCATGTTTTCCATCCTCGCTCTCCCATTTCCTGTATAAGACACCATCTCGTAGGGTCAAAGAATTCCAGAGGGACCAGAGACTTTTAGTTTTAGGACTGTACGGGACCACATCTTCCCAGGATGGTCTTTTATCTGAATACTTCTAATTTATCATTGGCAAGAGATCTCGGTCTTCACGTTGAGATTTTTTTAAGGCTTGTCCAGTCCAATGTTGCTCTTCTACTTCATCCCTTTCTTGCACTGTAACTTGCCTTACGCCATATTTGTCTTCAGCACGAGCACAATGTCCACATTGTGGAACACATGGCCTTCTTGAAAGCGCATCAGCATTCTGGTGGCGTTTTCCAGGACGATGTTGAAATTTAACTTGGTATTCCTGAAGTCTTTGAATCCATCTGGCTAGCTGTCCTTCTGGGTTCTTGAAATTTAAAAGCCATTGCAAGGAAGCGTGATCACTCCTGAGAATAAATTCCTGTCCATATAGGTAGTGATGGAAATGTTCGATAGACTTGACGATAGCCAGCAACTAATTTCTAGTAACACAGTAGTTTCGTTCGGACTTGGATAGGATATTGCTGAAATAAGCCATTACTCTTTCGGAGCCTTCCTGCACTTGTGAGAGGACGCCACCAATTCCTGTATTACTTGCGTCTGTGTCCAGGATGAAAGAGTCTCCAGGGTAGGCCAGAATAGGAGCAGTCACCAGCATCTCTTTCAGTTTTTCCATGGCTCGCTGACAATCTGGAGTCCAAACAAACAGCCTTCCACTTTCAGTCAAACGATGTAGAAGTCTTGCAATATTGGAGAACCCTGGGATGAACCTTCGGTAGTAAGTGCATAATCCCAGAAAGCTTCTCAGTTGTGTCAAATCTTTAGGAGTAGGCCACATCCTTACAGTTTCTGTCGTTTCTGGATCAGTTTGAACACCTTCTGCAGAAATTATATGCCCCAGGTAGGCTATTTCCTTTTTAAAGAGTTTGCACTTCTTTGAACTCAATTTTGAATTGGCGTCGGCATCGGCGGTAGGCAGCAGTCCGACCTCTTGAGATAGCAGCTTGCTTGGAGTACACCACGTAGCTTCGTTCTTCGACTTTTCCCTGCATGAGTTTCTCATCCCTATATATACAGGAGTAGATCTTTCCAGAACGGTCATGGTTGGTTAGCCAATCACAAAGCCGCCAGGCTTGAGCATTGCGCAATCGCTACTCATTGGCCAATCCGTTGTTCTCCGATTTTTCTACATTTTTTTAGAACGTTCTGAGACATTGTCTTCTGGAATGCGCCAATTTCCTTTTTACGTAACAAAATATATACACGTACATATAAAATGAATAGGTATAAAATTTAAAACGGATTTTGAAGATTACCCTTTTTTACCATATATATATATATAATTACACTATGAATAACAATATTAAAGCCTCTATTAATATTATCACAAGTTGAGAAAGATTCAGAAATAACCGATATTTTTGCAATTTATTTGAAAGCGATTGGTTGTTATTAAAATCTGCGTTGATAGAATGAGGATCGAAGGTATCTGTTAAAAGTGACAATTCCAGATATTTCTACGATATAATATTCTTGTGATTTGCATAGCATGTTGTATTGTCTATGCTAATTGACATATCTGCCTATATAGCGCAGTTTTGTTGGTTGGCTAGCGGTTATTGGATAGGGCAGGTCACTGATAGACGTGAGCTGTTGATGTACATATAATTTGATCTCTTGTTCTTCTTTATTGTTTTATAACTTTAATTAATAAAGTATCTTTCTCTTCTAAGATTCTATAATTTTTCTCAACAGTCCTTCAAGAGTCTTAAGAAAAATACTTATTATTAATACATATTTTCGTATTTTGCCTAGTTTTGAGGTATATTCAAAGGGTTTTAGATCCCGAAAGCTTATCATGAGGATTTTATTGAATGTACATTTTGTTTTTTTACAACGTGTATTGAATATATCGTTGATTTAAAAGAATCTTAGACAAAAAATATTATCGTCTATAGGCTTTTAAAAAGAGCAATTGAATATTTTCGTCGTTTTTATTACGCTATATTCATGATATTAAATGAGAAAATATATCAATTTATATCATATAGAGAGAACTTTGATAACATTATATGCAATCAGTTATATCATATTAACACAGAGACATTTCTTTGAAACATTACAAATCATCATCTGGAGACAATATTTATAGTTTATAGACGCAATATAATTCTCCTAAACATAAATGATATTCGACAAAATCATTTTTGAATCAGATTTTTGAATGAATATTTTCAGTGTTAAAGAGTGGTTTAAAATTATTTGACAGAAGAGCCATTTTTAATCAATTTTAAATTGAACCAATATCTTTGGGAGAGTTGATTAGAAAGAGTAGTTTCTTAGGGAAGAATTTACCATTTAATTGAAAGATTTCCAATTACCTCGGGTAGATTCCTTTCCACCTTTTCATACACGTTTTTATATCCAAGATTCTAACAATGGAAAAGATTTCCTTTAAATAAAGATACTCGTTGAAAATATTATCTACCTCATCGACGATTCGACAAAAGAAAACTGTTTTCCTTGTCAAGATAAAATCAAAAATAAATTCTGGCAGAAGTGGTCTAATTTTGATGAAAAATGAATATCAGTAAAAAAATCCATCTTTAAAGATAATGGAGAATGTTTGTAATGAGAGAAAGGCATACGATATTATATGTAAATACGAGGGTGTCCCATAAGTCGGTGGCCCGACCATGAGAACGAAATCTTAGAAACTAATCAATTTTACCATATATACCTTAAAGCCTTATATAAAGATATGTACACTTTTAAGTTTCTACAACTAACCGTATTTTTGTTATAGGTTCTGAAAGAGGACAAGAAACAGGAATCATCTAAAATGTAGACAAACGAGATTCGTGCTGTAATAAAATATATTTGTAAAAAAGGAATGTCGCCGAAGGAAATTTATGAGGATATGGTGGATACATTAAGGGAAGATTCTCCTTCCTATAGCACAGTAAAAAAATGGGTAGCTGCGTTTAATTTAGGGAGGATCAGCACCGAAGACGAACATGGACCAGGAAGACCTGTTGAGTCAGTTACTCAAGAAAACATCGACAAGATACATGATTTGGTTATGTTGAACAGAAGAATGACAGTTCGTCAGATAGAAGATACCTTGGGTATTCCAAAAACAACAGTGGATCGGATCATGAGAGAACACTTGGGCCTCAGGAAGATTTCTGCTCGTTGGGTTCCCAAACTTTTGACACCCGATCAAAAGGCTGTAAGGAGAAAGTAATCTTCGGACAATCTTGCGTTATTTGAAGCCAACCCAGAAGAATTTGTTAATAGATTTGTTACCATGGATGAGACTTGGGCCCATCACTTTACACCAGAGTCCAAGCAACAATCCATGCAATGGAGACACTCCGGTTTCCCTCCCCCCCAAGAAAGCCAAGACAGTTCCATCAGCAGGGAAGGTTGTGGTGTCTGTCTTTTGGGATTCCGAGGGTGTACTTGTTCTAGACTTTCTGAATAAGGGTCAAACCATCACTGGCGATTATTATTCAAATCTTGTGAAGCAACTACGAGAAGCTATTAAAGAAAAAAGAAGAGGAAAGCTGTCCAGGAAGATTGTTTACCATCAAGACAATGCTCCGAGTCATCGGTCGTTGCAAGCCATGGCTACTATTTATGATTCTGGCTTTGAACTTTTACCACATGCACCCTATTCACCAGATCTAGCTCCGTCTGACTTCAACCTATTTCCTCATTTGAAAAATTCACTTTCTGGCATTCATTTTAGGTCAGATCAAGAGGTCATTGATGCTGTAACCTCATTTTTTGAGTCACTTGAAACATCGTTCTTTTTGGAGGGTATAAAGGCATTAGAACATCGCTAGAAAAAGTGCATAGACCTTAAAGGGGATTATGTTGAAGGATAAATCATAATCATTTTATTAGTCGTTTTCTTTATATGTCGGGCCACGGACTTATGGGACACCCCTCGTACATGTCACCAACCCGAGGCCGCTAGTTTTAAAAAAGGTCAAAGGAAAACAACCAGGTTGTTAGGATGATATGATCTTTTTTTGAAGAACCTAAGTTTCATATCTTTAACGAGCTTGGGTTTAGACGATGCCTTGCGATTAAGATTGAAATATACTCTCCCACCCTTTCCAATTTAATGAAAAAAGCAAGATAAAGGAACTTTTAGATCCTCTTATATTTAATTTTCATTAACATATTACACCTAATTTTCATATCTCGAAATTTCTCTAAATTTATAGATACAGATATTCAAATTTTCGTTTCAATTTGATATATGCAAATAAGTCAGTATTCTTTATATATATGTAATAAGGTGAAGTTCTGGTAGCTCTTGTAGAATCCTGTCGACTAGAAATGTGATACGGTGAGGTATCCTGTCGACTAACTTTGTGATGATGAAGTGTTGACTCTCGCTACACTGTGTTGACCGAGAGGAACAGTCAGGATGTGGAGTTTTACAGTACCTCTCTGCACCTTGGAAGACCTTTAAAAGTTCTCACAAAGTACAGGCAGTCGTGGTCGAGGCAGAGTGGAAATCTTGGGAATGTCCATAAACAAAAACGAAGACACAGTTGCACTAAGAAAGTTCCGTGAACGATAAAAGTTGAGCTAGGAGCGAAGGATGGGTAGATAGAAGTTTCTTACTGGTCTACATGATGGATGAGATGGACCTGGAGTACAACCGACGTGCGCTGACGCAGATGCTGAACTGACTGTATTTTTAGCTAGGACGGAGCTTTTTATATACCTTTTCAAGAAAGGGGGTTTTGCATTTCACCAGATGTGAGAGTGTGGGTCGACTGGTGACATTCTAAACTTGCGCCGTCCTGACAGCTTCCAATCTATCTTTAGATGTTGTTTGTGAGAATTCTAAATCTATCTCGATTTTAGACGTTATGACTTCTATCTCTTGCTTAGCTCAACTCTTAATCTATTACAGAATTTTATTTATTATCCTCAGTTTGTACAAATTACATTACATATGATGATATAATGACACATGTCAATCATGCATATAACCATTTACAGATGTGTTTCTACTATACAACATTAAAATCTTGTTATAAGTTATATACAATATGGGGTTGTTGGTTTAAATCACCATATATATATATATACAAACTATGGTATGCGGCGCTGAGTTTGTATATACAAATATGTAATGCCTCGATAAAGGTTGGCGTTCAGCCAGCCGAGATATTGGCAAATAAATATTTTATTCAATCCAATATATGCCTTTTCACTATCTAATATATATATATATAGTGGGGCTAAAAAATAATTCATTATTATTATTAATAAATATATATATATTTTTGTTTTTAGAAACAGATTTGAATTAGAAGCAAATAAATGTCTAATTATTATATATGCAAATAATTATTTTTTTCTTTGAGCTATGGTTATAAATATTGAATTAATAATTAAGGTATAATCTTTAATAACTACTTATAAATCTCTTTCAATAACTGACGAATATAATTGTCTACGGTACAATATATATAAGAAATGCATATATTAATAAAAAATATATGTATAATAATTAATAATTAATATTATATATATATATATATCAATGAGAGTATGAATAATATATATATATATTAAATTACTAAATAATATAAAAATATATCGGTAAAATTGAAATAAAAAGAAGCGCGGACCAAATAATTAAAGGAAATAAATCCTAAACTATTGCCTTCATTAGAAGCAATGAGGAAGTTTTGGAAATGAAGGATCGCGTTGATGGCAACTTGGGCAATTGTATTTATCATTTTTATTAGCTCCAATCTCAGAATGATAATTTTATGGCGTTCTGGAAAGCAATAAGACAACCATCTTGAAAATATATTTCACCTTAAGTACTTAGTCGTTTCAGATACATTTCTTGAGAACATATGTTTTCCTTCTTAACCGCTACATGTTATATAATAGATTGAGTTTAAATATCTATTGCTTATTTGTGCAAATTTGTTAATATTTGTGTTAATTGAAAATTTTATTCTATTGCTATGAATTTTATATCATTTGACTATAAATAATATTTATTGTTTATTATTATTATAAAATAAGCGAATATATATATTACTCAAATTACATTTTATTATACACAATTAATATTTAGCAGATATATTTAATATTCTATTCTAAAAATTATGCTTGAAAATTCAAATATTTTAAAATATATAACAGGCTATTCTATATACAGTTACGAGCGTCATTCTTCGTCGCCTCTGTCACGGTTTGCTTTTTTTTTTTTGGAATGGCGCCCTCCTATTGGTCGGCTACGATCACGCCACCTTTGCCCCCCCCCCCCCCCCACTCGCATTTTCGTTTTTGTAACTATTGTGTTGGATCCTTAAATAAATGCATGTATTAGTTAATAACCAAATGGAATCCTCTCTTTCTCTTTCCCAGTAAGAGACGCCTACGGAAGCCAACAGTACATAGACAGATAAAGCACATAGGCTATAGTTATTAACTAACATATGCATTTATTTAAGGCGCCAATTTATAATTGTAACAAATAGTATTTGAATCAAAACATTCAATAGGGAAAACACGGGGTTGCCCGGGTCATTCGGCTAGTATATATATATATATATATATATTCTTAAATTCCCTTTTCTAAGCAGTTGTTTACAATTTATTTTTTAACCATCAATTAACTAAATTATTAGGGTGCATAACTGGCTTTGTTCCTATTGTTTACAGAAGAACAATGCTTGATCCAAATATTTATATGTAATTTTACTGTAAAACCATAAAAGCTTAAGTTCATATTTTGTTGAAAACAAATAATAAGATTCCATACGTAATTGTAGCATATATACACAAATAAGTTGAATGCATTATTAAAGCGCTAAAAAGCGGTCTGGTAGATTCAATTGGCAAAACCGCTAGGAGAATTCACCACTAATTAGCTAAGCTCTCCCAATATTGTTTTCATCGCAGTAAGAATAGCAGAAGTTTGTTTTATATTTAAAAGAAACTTAAGTGCTCAAATGTTTTTTTCTTATATATATAATTTTATTTTTAAATAGAGCGCGCAATCTGTATATAGAAGAAAACAATAAGCAGTAAAAGAATTGGGATACAAGTAATTATTATGTTAATTATTATATAAAACTTATATATTGCAATGGAAAAAGTATTTGAACAACTGAATATACCACATTTTAATTATTTATATAAATAAGTTATCAATTAATACTATTCCGAATGCCATTTTGTGAAATATATATATAATTTGTCACAACATGTGTCATTCAATTGTTCAGAATATATTTTAAACATTCATATCAGATTTTATAGCATCATTTAGAATCATATAAAATATTTACATCTTCTATTATATATATGCAAGAGTTTTAAAGTCGATTTAAGTTTATATTTAGGAATATAAAATAGGAATATGTGAGATGTATGTGAAGTAGCTTGCAGTCAATAAATGTTTTAAAGCTAAATCCATTCCACGTGATGAATGTCAACGTGGAACTTCTATCATTAGGAGAGTAATGTGCAGAATGGCGCTTTCTTTATGAATTTTTCATGGAACTCTTTTATTGTTTCTGCACATTTCCCCTCCACACCTAGATGCCCTCGTTAAACTCTTTTTCCGCACATTACCACATATGGTGTTCTTACACATTCTCCTGTTATTATTATTGATATTTGACTATGATCATCCTAAAATATGAAAAAAATCATTTTGTTTAGAGCATATCGAATATATTTATTGATAAATATGTACTGTGATATATAAATTTGTTTAAAATTTAATATTTGTCAATATATTATTTAAACAGATAATATTATAATATGAAAAAAATATACATATAATATATATATATTAATAATATATATATTAAAATATGAGCTATTTTCTCAGCTCCTGCTCCATATGGCATTATATATTTATTTAAAAAAAAATTCTGGAATAACCACTGTTTTCAAAAATGCACCATCTTTAAAGACTATAGTCCGAAATACAATTACAAAGCAGAAAGTGGAGATAGGGAACACAAATGACTTTGTGTATAGGATCCCATGTAGAAGCTGCAATGTATCCTACATTGGAGAGACAGGCCGTTTTTTTGGGACCAGACTCCAAGAACACAAATCTTCTTGGAAGTATGAAAAGGAAAGGTTTGCCATGGTGGAGCATGGTCTCCGATCGGGATATCAGCCAGATTGGGAAAATACTTCCACTATTTACAGGGGCATCTAGAACTCACACCAGAGGAAGTTCCTGATGGCGATAGCATCAATGAAGGACCCTGCTAGTGTATAAAACCTTATTTGTCTCTTTTAACTTAATTTTTATTTCTAATAAACGCAGTCAACTTCATTTGTTTCTTATTTTTATTTCCTTACATTTTGTTTCAAAAACATTATAAAATACTGCATTACTAAAAAAAAGCCTTTAATTTTCAAAATATTTTAATATATTATATTATTAATACATTTTTTAATGTATCATCATCAATAATTATTTTCGACCAATGACAACTTTGTTTTCATGTGATCTACAATAATTTGTAAATTAAATTCACTGTGCAATAAATTGATAAAGAGGGAGCAATCTCTCGAAATATTTAAAGGAAAAAATTGTTTTTTTTTTCTTTACAGATCCAGGTACGACCTTTTATATAATCATAATTAATGGGTCGCCTTTTGAATCAAAATATATATAGGTTCAACTAAAAATATTTGATATAAAATATTGAAGCAAAAGATTTTTGTGTTCTCAATATGTATTTGAAAATAAATTAGATAGATTAAAATAGAAAAAAATAAATAAGCAGGGTTTCGGCCGTTACGCGTCATATGCTGGGTAGAAAAAGAAATAAGCGAAGAGAAAGGAATATTTATATCAAACATTAAAATCTTAGCGTTATCCTTCGCTGAAAATTGTTGACCCTTTTTCATTTAAAATAAAACCTATTTCTATAATCTTACACTGGAATGATAAAATTTGAAAAAGGGGAATTCATGTCTCTTCAGACAGATATATTATTGAATGAATTTCTTGAATATATAGTGTGAATTTATTGAGAATCACAGAATAAGAGCGTTTGAAAGAAATCAGTCAAACTCCTTAGAATTAACGAAAATATTCATTGATAAATACTTTTCTTTAAAAACACAAATCAAGCCTGTTGGCAAAATGTTAAAAACCTTATTTTAATACGCCCTTTCTTTGAAAATCTACAAATATTCACAAGATAACTTCATAAAGATATATATATATTATAAAACTATTTTAGAGGCGTAATATTCTTTTTAAAATAAAACAATTTCTACTGTCCTTACTGCGATGAAAAAATTAAAGGGAGGGCCTGGCTCATCAGTGGTGAACCCTCCCAGCGGTTTCGCCAGTTTAATCTACCATACCGCTGTTATATTGCATTTTTGGAACTTCCTTTTATAGGTGACCGTTGTAAGAATCTTGGAATGGGTATTTTAGAAGAACTATGGACATAAGCTTTTAGGACAGCAGAATTAAATATAATTATAAATATATAATATGCTTCGAGCAATCGCTCTTCCGCAAATATCAAATTGTGTCTTTTATTAGAACTATAATGTTACGATGTACTAGAGCGCCATCTGTTATCAAATTATAAAACTATTTTAGAGGCGTAATATTCTTTTTAAAATAAAACAATTTCTACTGTCCTTACTGCGATGAAAAAATTAAAGGGAGGTCCTTACATCGCAGTAAGGACAGTAGAAATTGTTTTATTTAAAAAAAAATTATATACAAGAATGAGATCCACGGCGCCAATTTATAATTGTAACGAATAGTATTTGAATAAAAGCATTTAATCGGGTAAACCCGGGCGTTGCCCGGGTCATTCGGCTATATATATATATAGCGAATGAAAATATAGTGATTTTGAGTTTTTATAAGACCAGTGCTTTGGAATTAAGATTTTGGAAAGCCCGCTACGTTTTAAAGGCAGATTTGTTCGCCAACTATATCTCTAGGTTGAATAGTGAAATGAAGAAAAGCAGCAAAAAGAAGTTATCGAAGAGCGGTCGATAAATTCTGAATGTAATATGGTTTTATTGATCTACAGTTCTAAAGAAGCTTATGTTCATAGTTTTTCAAACAACCATATATTATTTTTTTTTACAAACGAAAATATATAAGAAAACCAGCCTATTAGATTAGTACAAGAATATAACAATTAAACAGATAAAATAAGTGAGAGGGTTTACCATAGATGAGCCATACCTTTTACTTTTGCATTTCTTTTTTATCATAAAAATATAAGGTCTGTACAAATAGATTTAATTATATAAAAAGTAGGAATAAACATTAGTAACAATTTTTATAAAATTATTTGGTGATTATTGTAACGTTTCCTATTTAGAAAAAAGGAATAGTCACAATACACTTTGTGTTTTGATATTTAATTTAATTATAACAAGGTTAATCAAAATATATAAACAAAACAAACTTAGGCAAAATTACAAAAACAAAAGGTACAACGTTGCAGACTGTCTAACAATAAGGAAAAATCAAAGAACAATTAAATATTTTATATAATTAATACAAAGCCTGTTACAATTGTAAAACTATTCATGATCATTATTTTTAAGCAAAATAATTGTTTTCTTCGAAAATATGGAACCCTATGGAAAAGGGCTCCGTTTGGGTACTTGCACTTGCTGGTGGGGTTGGATTTTTGTAAGAATCGGGGGCCATTGGAGCATTTCTTTAATCAGAAAAAAGTGCCCAATGCGGTAATCGAACCTGGGACGTAGTGGTCGGAAACCAACGGTTTAGACTATCCTTCCACCGACCCTCGACACAAATAATAATATTTAAAAACACCTATAAAACCATATCAATATAAAATTTCGACCTATTCTACTTTCATATTCACTCTGCAGCAAAAAGAGAAAAGAGCTATTAAATATAAATAAATTTATAAATTAAAGATATTCATATAAATATCAATTTAAAAATATAAATTGGAAAATTGAAGCTTCATTCAAATTTTAACTAGTGTTCAAATTTTAATTAAAAGCATCTTAAAACTTTAATTGAAGCTTTTAAATATTCATTTCTAACTTTTTTCATGTTGTTGAAAAAATTCTCTAATTCAACCAAAATGCCTTACAATATTTTTTCATTAAAACAACTTACAGAAATATTTATTAAAGTTTGAAAGGGCTCCATTTAAAATATGAAAGGAGAATTTAATATACATTGCTACAAGCATTATTTTTAGTTTTAAAAACATTATATTTTTCTATGTGAATTTGCAATTCAAAGGTAATATATCTTTTTTTTTTAATTTGTTTGAAGAACCTAAAGGCTATCAAAAACAATGTTTATTCCAATTAATACACAAATTTTCGTTCTGTAGTTAATTATTAATGGTTTTAAAGAAATAGATAAATTAGGAAAATTGCCATGAAATATTATATTTCAGTTTAACTAAAATATAGACAAAAGAAATGTGATGAATGGAAATATAGTTTACGTAAGTGATCTGTAAAGTTTGAGAAGTGATATGTAAAATATTTTATGGATACTCTGTGTAAACGATTTTTTAAAAAGCAAGAGTTTTCAACAAATTAGATTTGTGTGAAAACTAAATATATTACTGATATTAGCATTTAAGAAACGATATTTGCACTCATGGTCAAAGATAAAGAAGTTATACCTTTTTTAGCTAGTAAATCTAGATTCAGACAATACCACTGAAAGATTTTTGATACATAGTTAATGTTTAGAAAAATGAATATCTTAAATATCTCATATTTTCACATTTTGACGTGACAACGTCTTAAATTAGGTTGCGGCTGGGAGTCACTTATGAAAAAGTGTAACGCCCGGTAACGTTACGATGAGTCACCGAACGAGAGTGCTGCGCGCGCAGCTGCGCGCGCAGCGCTAGAGAATTAGGCGCATTGAATCGGCGCATGCTTGTCTCTGTCTTTGTCTTTCTCGAACGTTCTTGGCGTTGGAAAAACAAGAAAGCGTCATAATACAAGTTCACACGTGTGGTTAAAGTATCGTCAGCTGTGTCTGTAGTGAAAATGTGGAGTGCTTAGAATCGTCATTTACAACAACTACAACATTAAAGGTAAATAAATGTACACTGATATTTCATTATCGTAAACTATGATTGATTGATTAATTGTTAGATTGACACAAAAGTTGAGAAACTGAGTTTATAGGTTATGTCATACTATTGATAAATGTTGATGTTGTTAAGTAAATTATTAGTTTAAAATTAATTAATTAATTAATTATTATTTTACAAATTTTAAATAGTTTCAAATTTATTTAGCAAAAATTTGAACCTTCGATCTGAATAAATGTTTTGATTTTCGAATTGATTATTTAAAATTACAAATATTAAGAAAAAGTGGCAGATATAAGAAAACTTTATTTAAACTGTGTTGAGCAAGAATTTTAACATCTAATATAAGTAAATGTTTTAATTTTCAACTTCATCATTTACAATTACAAATTTTTTTAATTTGAAATTTATTTAGCAAAAATTTGAACCTTCGATCTGAATAAGTGTTTTGATTTTCAAATTGATTCTTTAAAATTAAAAATTCATCCATTCAATTTCAAAAGTTCAACAGGAATCACCACTCTCAAAACAATGGAAACGGTGCCTTCAACTTCCAGTACTTCATTGGAGACGGAGGATATCGTGCCGTCAACGTCTGCAGTACCTTTCGTTGTTCCACACACCACCTCTACCGCCAGAACGAATGCTCAGCGACAACGTAAGTACAGACTACGAAAAGCATTGACCAGAACTCCTGAACAAGTAAGAGCCTTTGCAAAAGCGGCTGCGGAGAGGCAACGCAGGTTCAAGCTAGGTAAATCTGCTAACATAGCCCTCACCAGCGGTACGTCAGAGTCACCTGCTTCAACGTCTTGTTCTGTGGTGGAGAGAACAAGCGTTCCTGTCGTGGCGGAGAGAACGAGCGTTCCCCTAACTAACGCTCAACGGCAACGTGCATTCCGACAACGTAGAGCAGCATCTTCTCGGACTGATGTACAACCGACTACTTCTTCAAGCCAAACAGCAATACAACTGGAACAATCCACCTGGTATACCAAATGGTCATCGTCAATACGGAGATTTCAATCTACTTTCCGACGTCGCCGATAGACGTCGCCGATGGATTGGTAAATGGGGCTATTGGAGTTTTGCTATACATCGAACGTCAGCCAGCCAATGCAGATGACCGTTCTGCTCCAGGAGGACCAACGACCAGCACAAGTTTTCCGCCAGCTGAAGATGAAATCGCCACTCTATGGTTCCAGTTTGAAGACAAAAATACGGGTACCAAAGCAAAAATCAAATGTCGACCACATGTGCACAGCAAACGAAACACCTTATCCGTCGATTGGGTGCCAGTGCACAAGAAAGTGGTAAACATTTCGTTGACAAAAACAGTGAAGTGCAAGCGAAAACAATTTCCTTGCGTGCCTGCTTGTGCAATTACGATCCACAAGGCCCAGGGTGGGACGTTTACTACAATTGTTTACAAGTACTCCTCAAAACAACCACAGCAATTGGTATATGTAGCCATGAGCCGCGTCACAAGTATCGACGGATTGTACATCATAACAGAAAAGGACTCTCCATTGGTTTTCAAACATGGCCGAGATGGAAACGACTCACAGACTACTCGAGATATTCGCAATGAATACTTACGACTTCGTGACACACTCTAGACACAATTACCAAACAAGCCGTAAAATTCTGTGACGACGCAACCGACGCTGGACAACTTATTGTAACGAACATCAACTGTCAAAGTTTAAGTGCCCATGCCGCGGACATTGAAACAGATACAGTGATACCACGATCAGACTATTTAGTATTGACTGAAACGTGGATGCGCGACACTTGTGAACCAACTCCAATCAAGGGTTATGAGTGCGTATCCAGGGAAAATAATCGACCTAACTCAGATACCAACGCGGCTGGTGGAGTGGCGATCTATCGTAAATTATCATCGACATCTACGGCGGAAGTGTTCCAAGTTGCGATTACAGACTAACTCGTGTCATTAAAACCAAGGGTGACATGTGCATGACTGAAGTTACTTGCTTCGCCGCTAATACTAGCTTCAAGTTTATACTCGGTGCTGTATATATTCATCCAGGAGCTAGTATGCAGGATATTGGAATGTTACTATGGCAAGGACTCGGTCCGTACATTCACAACAGCCAGTACGTGCCACCGTTCGTGCAAATTGATTCTAGTATACCGATTCTTCTGTGTGGTGATTTTAACAAAAACGTAAAGCCTGACAACTCGTTTCTTAATTTCATGAAAGATACGTATAATCTTGATTGCGTATCAAACGTTTCTAAGTCAACTACGTTAAAAGGAACAACTATCGACTTGACTTTCGCAAGACACATTACAGCAGAAACACTTCCTTTCATTTCATATTTCTCCTATCATCGTCCTATCCTCAACAAAATCACTCAAATAAGAATTAGTTAAGTTTAAGTTTACATGTACAATGTTTTAGTAAACAAAATATATTTCTATAGTTAAAATTTGTGCAATTATTATTTTCATTCAATTCCTTGTTCCTATTGTGCAATTTAATTATATTCATATCAATAAATATTCTACCGTTGTCACGTAAAATCTTCGCCCGTAAAACATACTTTACAGGCAACCATTTTTTAATACTAATTGATGATTTTGAGATTTTTTACGACTTTTATCATCATGGTGAATACTTTTATAAACTAAATTTAGCGAAATTTACACTTCAATTACACGCATGGACAAAACATAAGGTAGTTGAACATTTTAGCATATATATAATGATTCAGAAAATAACTCTGAAAAATATTTGATACACAGTGAACTTTATTGAAAACGCACGAGATAACCATGTGTGAACAAAATTGTCTCTATCTGCTTAAAAAAAGACAACAGGATACATTAAATACTTTTCACATCCTTAAGTTTTGTCTATGAGTGTATATTTATTAAAACCAGGTAATAGAATTTTTCAAAATATGTAGGAATCAAATAAATTAATTAATCAAATATATTTAAAAGACTTTGAAATTCCTCTACCTATATCAATCAAACATGAATGACTTCGCGTTATACTTAATTTTTAAATTATTATCAAATATACGCATAAATCGGAAGATACAAACCAAAAGACGATCAGATATTTTCTATCTTTGCGAATAAATAGTATTTCTCAGAAATATAAAAAAAGAGAATATCAAAACGGAATCAAAAAACGTAAAAAATTAAGAAAAAGGCATCTCATTATCGTGCAACTGAAATTTGCTGATGGCTTGCGGCATTTGTCGAAATATATATAAACTATTATTTTGATATTTTATTATTCCAGAATTGGCTAAATACCCATTCTTGATTAATATAGAAAAGCTAACCATGTCGTCGTTGTTATTATATTCGAAAATGGGTATTTATAAATGCTATTCTATAGATGATTTATTTCAATTTTGAATTATTACATCAGCTCTAAAATGTCCTTCAGGAAAATTGCTCTGAATTTAGACTTGACTTCGAATTTTTCAAACGCACACAAAAATGAAATATCCAAGCAAAAATACAGGAGTCAACATTCCATCATTGGTATCTGAACCAAAAGCCTGGAGCTATTCTGGAATGTGGGATGAACCGACTGGCAGCAACCTATATTTCCAGAATCAAAACTGGCAATATAATACCGCTCCTCTTTCAGGATGGTGTAAATACCTCCCCACAGTGCACCATCTACAGGACCAGAGAGGCCTCACCTAACCACCTCTTGAAATGTATTGGAGCCTCAAGACAGGACTTGTATTCCAACCCTACCAAGATTGTGAATTTGATCTATGAATTTATTCTCAGTGACCTTGTATAATTAAACAATTGGATAATAAAAAATGGGCAATTTTTAAATAATGATATTCCATAGATGATTCCTTTAAATTTTAAATTATATTTGACGCTGATATATAACGCACACACATAGGTATATATATATGTTATAGAAAAAATATTTTGTTCTATAATAATATTTCATATATAGATTCAAATATTCTGTTAAGTCAACCGCCAGAGGTCGCGCTTTCCCTTTATATAACTCGTAGTTGTTGTTTTCCCATGGCCTGCTCAAATATTTTTTGTAAATTATGTAAATTAGCCTTTCATTTTTTTTATTCTTACGCCTTAATTCAGGCATACCTTTCTCAAATTATGTTTTCTATATTCCATAAGCTCAATTAAAGCTATTTACAATTTTCACTATTTTTATTATTATACTTTGAAGATTTTAACCACGACTGCATTATTATAGAATACTCCTCAAGATAATCAAAATTAACAGAAAATCCTTTTATTTATAATATATATATTTATAGAAACGTTGATATTATATGGATATTATGAATAAATATTCAGAACTTGTGGTCTCATTAGTGTAATGACAATGGGTACCACCACAGAATTCATTAGAGCCAGTCCTATTTGAGTCTTCTACTTTGTATACTGGACAAGCGACAGGTTGTCACATCTAGAAAAAGGCTGAAATGATATTAAATAATTGAATATTATTTTTTTATTTTAACAAAAACTGATATTGACTTAAGATTTAGATTTTTAAAGCCTTCTGACTATTAAGAGAAAACAATTGATTTTGAAAATTTAACACTTTTACATACTGTTCTGTATTAGAATGGTTTGTAGGTTTAAATATCATTGTATATTCAATAAAATTACTAAAAGGTGGCCAAACGGGGCTCTGGCACATTTATAAGTGCAAATTCGAACTGATTTTCATATGTGCAGACATGTGGTGCAGTTACAAGTCGCATACTTCTACCCACCATGATTATCATAGCCTGTACCATGTGTACTAGGGATAAGCAAAATAAGAAAACAAGGTTGTCCCAAAATTTCATAAAAACTTGAAAAAAAAATTGAAATACTAATATTATTCGCCGTTATGTATAATGTTTTTTTATTATGTATAAAGTAATTGTATTATGTATTATTATGTACTCGCCGTAAGAATATCATTCGACGAGTATTAAGAAAAAACTTTTTAAGAAAAACACGAACTTTTGAGACAACCTTATATATTTTGCTATAAATATTTTTTTCTGATTAAATACTTTACATTGGATATAAAATCCAATATTTTCAAAAATTATATATACATAAATGATCAACACATATTTGACTTAATATTTATGTATTCATATTTCTTATCAATCAATTTTATAGAGGCTGATAGAGAGAAAAATAAAGAAGAGAGAAAAAATAAAATTATTCAATGAATGAAAATAGTAATGGTCAAAAAATATAAAAGAATATATTAGCATATTATTCACAGAATAAACTAAAAATAATTTTAGGGCAATTTACTCAATAAAAAAAATCTAAAATCAGAATATAAAGTAGAATTCACAAATTTCACTCAAAGGTAAGCCAATTAGATATTTTTAAAGTTATTTGAAATCAAGAAAAGGACTAAGATACATTATTCAAATTTGTAATATTTCAACAAAGAAATAATATTTACATAAAAATTGGAATGCAAATTTACGTATTTATTTTTTATCTTCCATTTATATTTTTATTTTATATGTATATAGGCAATTACTTCTCTCTTTATTTAATACCATCATTCTATATTCTTAAATATTTTCTTAGTTGATATAAAATTTTGATATTTTATTCGATTTAAAAGATTAGAATATTAATCGCTATTCCTCTCTACTACCTCATTTCTTAAGAAAAGGATACGAAAAGTAGAAAGTTGTTTTTTTTTTTGGTTTTTTCAAATAAATATATTGAAATATTCTATTCAAACTGTCTTTTTAATTCCTTTGAACTATGACTGATGTTTAGTACTGATTTATTTTAATTTAGTTCGGATATTCGCGTTTTATAAATAGGTGGAAATTTATTTAAGACAGAGAGAATTTGGGTTTACGGGCTACTAATCAAAGTGTTTTGATTTTCGAGCCCAAAAATGTTTGTAACAAGAAGACAAATCATAATGTGATGCATTAGCGCCCCATCTGTTATCAAAATTCGAAACTATTTTAAAGGCGTAAGATTCTTTTTGAAATTAAACAATTGTTACTGCCCTTACTGCAAAGGAAAAGAGCGATTGCTCGAAGCATATTATATATTTATAATTGTATGTAATTCTACTGTCCTCAAAGCTTATGTCCATAGTTCTTCTAAAATTCCCATTCCAAGAGTCTAACAACAGTATCACTATAAAAGGAAGTTCCAAAAATGCAATATAAAAGCGGTATGGTAGATTACCGCTGGGAGGGTTCACCACTGATGAGCCAGCCCCTCCAATTTATTTTCCATTGCAGTAAGGGCAGTATAAATTGTTTAATATCAAAAAGAATCTTACGCCTTTAAAATAGTTTCGAAATCATAATGAACTGTAGCAAAGTAACAAGAGGCTTCATGCCATCAAGGCTGTTCAAGAAAGTTTAGATTCCCCAGGCCAGGGAAGATAAGAGAGAGACAGATGCTGATTAGAAAAAAAATAGTAAATAAAACTGGAATAAATCAACAGGTACAATAATATGTGTGGTATAAGGCAATGAAATATATGAAAGCATTAAAGTAAAAATGTTTATCTTACAATAAAATAAACATTTCTTCTGTCAAAGTTTTTTGGTCGTTGAGGTACATCTTGCACCCTGCAGATGAGGGCTAGCAGCCCGAAACGCGTCCGTGGTTAGCTATTCTTTATTAATCAAGAATGGGTGTTTGGCCAATTCTGAAATAATTAAAAATAAAAGACAATAGTCTATATTTATTCTGATAGATGTCGCAAGACATCAGCAACTTTCAGTTGTACGATAAGGAGATGCCTTTTTATAATTTTCTTCTGTCGTTATTCCTTTCTACTACCTCTTTTCTAAAGAAAATGATCCGAAAAGAAAAAAAAATAATATTTTTCAAATAAAATATTCATTTCAAACTGTCCTTTTAATTCCTTTGAACTATTATGTTTAGTACTGATACAATATAATTTTATTCAAATTTCTGCGTTTTATTAATATGTGCTATAATTAAATAATACGTCATCTATATATAAGAAATAAAAGCATTAAAACACGAATGCATGAATAAAATTCATTTAAATACTTCACGAGCTAATAACAAATTCTGATGTTTTAATGAATCACTTGTTGTAAATCTTATGAAATCTCTCTCTCTCAATTTCTAATCTGAACTAAAGGAAATATACTGTGAAATCATGGTATCCAGGATAATGTTCTGAATTTTCAAATTCTAGTGTTGTGTAAAACGAGTGAAGAGTTAAATCTTTCAAATTGGGCACAATCGAACTCCCATTGCTGAAATGTTAGTAAACCATATATAAGTGGTTTATTTAGGTGTATATAATATAGTGGTTTGTTCAGTTTCTCCGAAGACACGATATTTCTGATAGATCTCTCCATGTAAGTATTTAAAGGAATTTCCTTGTGAAGTGACAGATTGAATGACGATCAAATTTGGATTTAACTGCAAAAGAATGACGTTTGAAAAGGTAGTGCGAATTGTATAGTTAACATTTATGAATGGATTGTTATATAATATATACTGGAGTGTTGGTTTTGTCACTGACCAATATTCTACCCGATTGTTGAGATTTCTAAAAGTCTAAAGTTTTGATTGTATTATAGCTGAAAGGTGACCTTTATTTTTAAAACTACTTATAAATTCAAAATTTAGAAATTAGGGCCATTTTTACATATTTCTTTGCATTAACATGAAGAAGTAAATACCCATTCACCAAACTATGTAACTGCTTTATAGATGACATAAGATGTTTGGATACAATCTCAAATTGTTGGACCATATTCTAATTGTATATTTTTATCAACACTGATATTTCGGATCGATTGTTGTAAATTTTAAAATATCAATTATCGTAAATTATTTATTATTTAATTAACAGAGTATAATTTTTGATGTTTATATTTTGCTACTATTTAAACTTGCTTCATTGCCTATCTTTTTTTATTTTATTATTCATAGTTTGTTCTTGCCTAAAAGAAAAATGCAGTGTCATCCTGAAGTTTGTCTTTCCTAATTTTCTAAGTGACAATATGAATGCTGTGCATGCATTCCTCTCAATATTTTAGCCAATTTTTTAGATATTCATATTAATGTCACCCAAACAGTGTATAAATTTGTAGTTTACCCTGGTCTTTATTGAATAGTCTATTGGAGTTTTATTGTATCTCATTATATTTCCAAATAAGTGCAATATTCTTAGCAAAAAAGGCCTAATAAATCTTTAATATCTTTACCAAACTATTAAATTTATTATAAGTTGGAAAATATTATTAATAGAATAATTTAAAATATAAATAATTGGCTTTCAGAATGTAAAATACGAATATTAATAATTATATATTCAAACCCAATATCCAAAATAATATGAATAAATTAGTTTCAGACGATTATATGAATCAAAGATGAAAATAGTGTTAGATATTAATGAGTATAATAAATATATAAAAGATCAAATGAAATTCATTCAGCACGAAAAGCCTAAAGAGATGTGTAGTAAATATAAGCAGCGTTATTCTCATCCCAAAAGAACTAAAGGCAATAGTGATAGATGTGTATTCCATTGCACCAATATTAGGAAAATAGTTCCAATAACCTCTGGTGTAATATAGGAGAGTGAGAAGTTTCTCTTGCATTTCTTTTTCCCAACTTTATAAATGTCTCCAAACGATTCCTGGGCGAAATTAAAACTGCCAGAAGATTAAAGGCGCCGCCGGGAAAAAGAGATAAGCCAATGACAGCTGGCAGTAGCGCCCCTAGCGGCGAGAAAGGCAAGTAACCAGCACAGCTAGCCAGGCAGCAGAAGACCTGGTAGCTATGAGGAGGTGCGGGCTGTGGGCGTCTGCTTACCTGTGGATACTCTGCCTAGGTAGGTCGTCTGCATAGCTATTCATCATCTTATTTAAATTATACATATTCGTCTGCATAAATATTTATCTGCTGATTATTGATAAATTTTACATATTCTAATCAAAATTTAAATCTATTTTTGCATATTTATCATTACAATTTCAATTACAGCGCTTTCTTTTGATTTTTCCATACCTAAAACAGTATATACCTTCAAAGAATCACTAATATATATAATATATATGTATTTTATTGAAAAATGCTTATTGTGAAATACGTATGACAGATATATGAAAATTACCTAAATAAATCAAATTGTCGTTAGCTTAAGAAGTATAAAAGGTTTATCGAAATCCCTATAAATATTTTATATGATAAATGTGTTGGTTATGTTTTATATCTGCAGTATAAAAAGATCTAACTAAATATAATCTAAGATTTTCTATAATAAATTTGCATATCCTCAAAGTTATAATGTATATCTACAATAGTACAATGATTTTTCTACTATATAAGTTCATATACAACTATATATACTTATATATCTATTCAAAGGTTGAAAACCAATTTTTGGAAGCATTTATGCTTTATGTTGAATACCTTTAAATTAGGATGTATGATACATCGCATGTTACTTCGAGGAATTGTAAATTATTAATCATTTAAATATTTAATTATATACCAACCTTTTGCTTCATATAGATGGTAAACATTGAGTTTCGATATACAATGTTCAGACGACATAAAGATGTTAGAATATTAAAGTATATTTGTATATGAAGAGAATATATTTTCTCTGCGAAATTATGATATATAAATTAATAAAGGCAATGCTTATTTTTATAGTTTATATATGGGTTTGATATTATTTTTGTTTATTTATGAATATACGTATTTGTTATCAGTATTTGTTCTCAACAACAATTTTTACTCTATTCATTTACAAATCAACAACGTATTACTTCAAAGCCATATTCAAAAGTGAAATTACGATAATAAAAACGTTATTTTATATCCTAATTCAGTAAACCTAATATTTTACATCTTAACTGTAATGTTGTGTATTTTAATCCGCTATAAGTTATTCAAATAAGTTAATATTGTACATGATAAATTTTGATAATTTTATTACCATTCAAAGCACTATTTGAAGAAACTTAAGTTTCAGGAAAATGTTATTCTGTAACGAATTTCATTTGATATTTGGGTATTAGATAACTATAGAAAGAATTAAGCAGGGATCTCACAAACAAGTAGAATATATGCAAAAATTGTAATTTGCATATTTGACAAATGTTTTAAGGCACCAAACGTAATCATAAATCGTAGAATAAATTTGTTGGATATTATATCAGTCAAATATCAATTTTTATTCGTGTAACTATAATATTGAGTGAATTATTGATCGGTGGTGTTATATGAGCTAATATAGATTTCTGAGAGGAATATGTGTAAGGTAATTTTAGGTATAAATAGTTATTGAAAGATAACTAGTTTCTCCCCAGAAAGAAGCTAACTTAGATATTTATAATACAATATAATGCGGCTTATGATTGTAAAACGACATTTAAAAATTATCCTGCATGTGTTTCTTCTGAAAGAAAAATCGAAAATATTTTAAGTAGAAATAACGATTATTTATAACCTTAGGGATAAGGTATTAAAGGATGAATATTGAAGAGTAATGATAAACGGAAAAATAAAAGTGTCCAGGGATGGGAATCGAACCCACTATGTTCCGCTTTCCGGGAAGATGCCATGTCCCCTGCCATGTGAAAATTTAGATATTTATATATATTCTTAATATCATTATTCAATTTCTTCCTTCAATAAAGAAGATTTATATTTAAAAAGAGTAATAATTGCGATCAACTCAACAAAAGTCGTCTCAAAATGATTACTTGATTTATGTGCGAATCTAAACTATTATAAACATACCCATCAAGATTTGAAATTAAATCCATAAAAATGTTGGTTCCATAGCTTGAATTAAATATTCCAACTTAGTTCTATATATTTTATTGCTTGAAAAGGAACAAAACAAAAAAAAACTACAAATGCAAATAATTTGATAAATAACTAATAAAAAAAATAATATCAAAAATTATGATGATATAAATTTGAATATGTCTGCCGTAAAAATGCTTCTATGAATTAAAAAATAAGAATAATTATAAAATTAATAAAAAATTTCAAACAATCTGATTTCAGTATTTGAAATGTGATCAATATTATAATATTTCTCTGTGAGTGACAAAACACGACCCTTTCTACCTGGTATAAATAATATTTTAAATGGCCTGAAAAATCAATAGCAGTCTCCTCCTTTTACAGATGAGTCGCCTTTTCGACGATTGTTATTCCAGAGGTTTACTGCTGCGATGAAAGCCAGGACAAGAATTCAGTTGCTATTTCACATCATGTAAAAACCTACGTTTTTCTCTAGTTACTATTTTTCAATTTTAATTATGGTCTTTTTTGACTACATTAAATATGTTTTAAATGTATCAGCACAATTATTTTGTAAGTTTTTTTTTTGATTTCGAGAATTTTATTGGGACAAATATCAACGGTGTTCTACTCAATACTATAATTTTCTATATCAAAATTGCGATATGCGTTAGGTTTTCGAGTTTAATTAGCGCAATAAAAGAATGGAAATTTATATTCCTCATATTTCTCACCAAATTCTATTTTTGATTGAAAATATTAATTCTTCAGGGAAAAGTATATTCTCATAAACGTTTCTATTCTCTAGCTTTCGATCACGAACGCCCTTCTACAGTAGAAAACATGACACAATAATTCGCCAATATTAGCCATAATTTTGGAAAGATATTTTTCCCTGAAGGCCTGATATTTTTAATATATTGATATAAGGGATTATTATAATGAATATACATTTTCAAAATGAGTAAACTATTTGAACGATGTGGTGTTTGTTTTAAACGTTCATAACCGTTTTCTAATTTCAATATATCTAAATTTCAAGATGCAGATATGCACTTTTTGCAGCAATATTAGATTCAAATTTCCTCTTCAAATATCAGATGCCTTAAAACATAGCAGATAGTTTTTGATGTGTTGATTTTAACAACATTCATACAAACGTCAATTTTAGTCACACGAGATGTTATTTACAGTCGTTTAGCTAAAGAATTATTCATTTTTACATCTACAATATTATATTTTCTTATTATACAATAATATTATTTAACAATATCCTTCATTTTCGAAAATACCGTATACAAATATCTAATGTTTCTTATAAAAATCATTTAATGATATATTATGGATCGACATATATAAAAAACTGGTATGCATGTTTACAATGCGTATATCTCTATAATTACACTTCATAAATTTTGTAGGACACGAAAAATAATGTAAATAAATTTTTAGCAACACCATATTTGAGTAATATTAGAGATCCCGGACAGAAATGATCTGTATACCATCTTTCTGGAATATAATCCTTTTGAGAAAAATAAGAATTTGAGACAAACATTTTAAACATAGTTCAAACATGTTCTTTGCTTTAATACTATTCAATCTTAAAGAGAGCATTTCCTGTCTTTATAGACTAACATCCTTTTAATATTGTAATTGAAACTGGTTTTAGATTTTGTCTGAATTTACCTATTCTTGCTTTATGGTATCATTATTTATTATCAACCTTTCGTTCTGCACATAAATAATGAACAACTGCATCGTTTTTATGTATTTTGAAGTAAGAAATATATTTACTGGTATATTAAAATCTATAAAGCTGTTCCAAGAGTTCGTTAACATATTATTATTATATTTTGCAAATGTTTACGAACTTTTGCGACAACATTGGCAATATTGGTAATTTATTTATAATTATAACAGAATTTTTATAGAATAATAATTTAATCTCTAATGTTCTATATCAAGGGTGGTGTATCAGTAGGTGGGCCAAATTTTAGAATTAAAAGGTTGTCCCAAAAGATCGTAAACACTTGCAAAATATAAATAATAATATGCTTCCGAAACTTTGGGAAAACCTTATATTTCAATCTCACCATATTTTTTTTTATAATAAAAACTATCTGATAGTATTATTGAAGTTTTATCTTTATATATTATTATCACTATATATATCAGTATCATTAGCTTTAGTAATAGCATAAAATAAAAATAGGTGTACGTCCAATATTGTAAAATATTTTATATAATTTAGTGTCTTCGAAGGAGTTAGCTTGAGACTTCACTTTTAAAATTGAGTTGTCGTATTATATGTATAAAGATGATATTTTTGATGATGATCAATAAAAAATGATGGCATTTATAAATTATTGTAATAATCGAACAAGAATTAAAATATAAACATCATTAGTAAAGATAAGTTTGTCCAATAAAGGAAAAAAATTATGGTGAATAGATATTTTATTAATAACCTAATATTCTTGGTAGAAGGAGTAATCAAAATTCTTTCAAAATTAAATTCTATTGGTTTATTATTTATATAATCGATTATATATATATATATTAACCAACATTTTCTAAATACACATACTTATATAAATATATACGAAAAACCTTACGCTATATGTTTCTTTTTAACAAAAGCACAGCGAGCTTTCGGGCTCTCGCTTTTCTTCAGGCAAAATCATAATCTAAGAGTATGCAAGGAAGTGTTTTTGTAATAAATAAAAAAAAAACATTTTGCGTAAGGGTTTCAAATATATTTATTAAGGTATATCGCAAATCTCTTATACCTGAACCTACTTATATACAAGGTATGTCCCATAAGTTCCCGGACTGGGTCCATAAAAAAAAAGGTAAGATTTTTTAAAAATGTTTTTAAAATTGCTTCAACGCACCAGCGCCATCGTTTCTCCCAATTGTCGAAACAGTTTTTATAAGCCTCTTTTGGAATGCTCTTCAATGCTAACGGCGATTTTTCTATTATGTCATCCCTGGTGTCAAAATGTCTTCCTTTTAGAACTGCTTTAAGTTTGGGGAACAGGAAAAAGTCATTTGGTGCGATGTCTGGGAAATAGGGTAGGTTAGTCCATTTTTCTGGCCTTTTTTTTCGAATCGCTTCCCTTAGACGGCGAAGAGTGCCCAAATACATATCCTTGATAACTGTTTGGCCTGCAGGAAGATACTCGTGATGAAAAATGCCCTTTTTATCCAAAAAAGCGACCAGCAACACCTTGTTTCTGGATTTCAATAATCTGGATTTTTTGGGTCTAAGCTCACCCTGACATCTCCACTCGGCAGATTGATGCTTGGTTTCAGGATCATAGCCATAGACCCATGTCTCGTAGCCTGTGATTATCTTGTCTTTCCATTCCGGATCCGTTCTTGTCATTTCCAACATGTCCTCACAGGTTGCAAGCCGACACAGTTTTTGCTCATTAGTGAGGAATCTTGGGATGAATTTTGCAGGAGTCTTTTTGATTTGGTTACGATCCTTCAAATCGTTGTTTTAGAGATGCCTGTGTCTTGCTCTAGCTCCAGCAAAGTGGTTCGAGGATTTTCTTTTATCAAATCGGTGATTTTTTTGCACATTTTCATCAGTCCTTTGAAATTTTTGGGTGTCCTTGACGAAGATCATCTTCAATGGAAATTCTGCCAGCTTTCAAAAACAATTGTTCTCTTTGGGGAATGCTTTATTAAGCATTTAAAAAGTTTCGGTTGCTGATATTTGAAGTTTCACACAAAATTCTATGCAAATCCTCTGCTTCAATTTTCGTTCCATCGTAAAATCGCCGCAGCGCTATGTGTAACCTTTAAATAAATTAGAATAACTTTGGGGCGCGTGCACGTACCGCCTCGATATTGGTACCACCGTGTAGCCAGATATTTTTTTCTATAATAAACAGTCAAATTCATTTACATTTTTCATTTATTTATTTTTTTTTATGGACCCAGTCCGGGAACTTATGGGACATACCTTGTATTTTATAGAATGAACTCTCTAAAGTCGACCTCCAGATAGCGAGGCTTTACATTATATAAATTCCTTGCTGTTGTTTTATTTTGGCCGGCACAAAACCTTTGTAAATATGTAAATACGTAATCAAGTATTTTATTATATTTTTCGCTATGTCTCAAGTCAGATGTTTCTTCATCAAATTATTATCAACTCAATTAGAGCAAATAGTATTCTAAAATTGTTGTAATTGTATTTTTTAAAGGTTCACGTCTGCATAACATTGGCAGAATGTTCTTGTATTAAAACAAAAAAATTTAGATCATTTATTTCACCAGTATTTCAGTTGGTGAATAATACCTATATATTTAATTAAAAAGGAATATATTGAATCAAAATATTATTTATTTTACCAATATTTCAGTTGGCTGAATGCCAACCTTTATAACATATTATTAACGGAATTAATATGTTATAATACCTTGATAAAGGTGGGCGTTTATTTTTATTATTTTTTGACACATCGGACGCGATATCCCAGCTCGGGATACTTGTGCCTAAATACATTTTAGTAGATTATATACAATTAATTTTATACAATTTGATAACCTGACTAAAAACATAATTGAAACTTAAACGATGGTATTCTAAAACAGAAGAGAAAATCTAAAATGGATTATTTTAGCAACCTATATACAATTCATTATATACAACTCAATAACCGACTAAAAACACAATTAAAACTGATACGATGGTTTTCTCAAACAGAAGAGGATATCTAAAATGAAATTTACCAAAATTATTGAATTTTACATAAGTGTCTTTGTTATATACAAATTCGCAAATTTCTTCGATGAATTAAAAATGATTACTTCTGTAGCTGTGAAATATCGGACATCCTAATAATAAATGTATTGAGACCTTTCCACAGAAGCAGCTAGGATCATCCGTTGCCCCGATTTTCGACAGAAATTCTCCAAAATTACCATGATTTGTGATGAACTGTGAGTTATAAAAATTAGGACGAAAATAAAAAGGAATTCCAAATGGGAAAAAAATTCGGAATGTTTCATTAGTGTTCGCTATAGTTTCAACCATTCTTGATTCTATGAAGTTTTGAATTATAGTTGGGGCATGCGGTCTAAATAAATTAATTTCTTCTTTTGATAAATTGGCCAATTCGTATTTTATTATCAACGATTCTATGTGATCTGTGAGAATAGGTATTTTTAACAAACTATGAATACAATTTGATGAGGTCGTTTTATAGGCTCTCACTACCCAAAGAAGAATCTGATATTGCTGAGAGTTTAATCTTTGCTTACTTCTTTTATTCATAAATTTATATCATTTTTCAGATCCATAGGTTAGTATTGGTCTGAAAAGAGTTTTATATGAAATTAATCTTTTTTCAGCATCCAATCCCCACATTTTACCCAAAGAGTGAAAATAACAGATTATTTTCATACGGTTGGTTTTACAAAGAATATCATTAATGTGGGGTGTGAAGTTAATTTTTGATTCTGTGATTAAAAAAATGTATACCTAAATTTTTACCTCTTCCACCGGTTTTATTATGAAGTTTGAAGTTCCCATTGTAATCTTTTGTTTGCCGTGCATAAGAATTAAGCCGGTTTTCTCCGGGCTTAGCTTTAGCTTATTTCTTGTACGCCATTGTTTTACATAATTTAAAGTATTTTCTCTTTCATTTTTAACACTTCTATGGTCTTATGCCAGCAAACAACGGAAAGCTTTAATATTGGTAACTTAATTATTGGTAAAATAAATGATATTTTGATCCAATATATGCCTTTTTAATTGAAGATTTATTTATGGATTAATCTTATATTAATCTTAAGAGAAAGACATCTTCTAATCGTGAAACTAAAAGTTGCAAATGACTTGCGCCATCTATTGGAGTAAATATCAATAAATCGTTGATTTATAATAATGCCAAATTGAACCAAACAATCAGCAATCTTTAATTACGCGTTCAGACGATCCTTTTCCCTTATGAATATTTTAAAACCTGAAAGCAGTAAGATCTCACTTTTTTGCAATTTTATTGTTATATAACACTTATAATATCTAGTTTCTAAGTTTTAATTTGTTTGTCCTTTTGTGTTTGTTTCCTCTGTAATAGGCGCAAATATAAAGTTGTCCCAAAAGTTCGTGTTTTTCTTAAAACATTGTTTTTATTATTATTTGGCGAATAATATTTTTACGGCGAATAAATATTAGCACATAATACCATTACTTTACACATAATACAGAGACACTTTACACAACGATGGTATTTTAATAATTTTCCAAGTGTTTACGAACCTTTGAAACAAACTTGTATTACAATATTGCGCCCTGGTTGAATAATAATTAGAAAATATAATAATAACTTATGATTTTTTTAATGGAAAGCATTATTTTCAATACAAGAACATTCTGCCAATGTTATGCAGACGTTAACCTTTTTAAAAAAATACAATTAGAACAATTTTAGAATACTATTTACTATAATTGAGCTGATAGTAATTTGATAAAGAAACATCTGACTTGAAACATAGAGAAAAAGAGAATAAAAGACCTGATTGCGTATTTACATATTTATAAAGGTTTTGTGTCGGCCAAAGAAAAACAACAAAAAGGAATTTATATAATATAAAGCCTTACTATCTGGCGGTCGACTTTAGAGAGTTCGTACTATAAAATATAACCCTAAATATAAATATTTTATATAACTTTTATCATTTAATTATATATTGAATATAATATTATAATATTTCGCTCAAATAATAATATATAAAGCATTTCATCATATATTTCGGTTTCATATTCCCATATATATCACAGGGTATACAAAATATATTTCCAATAAGCCTCATATTAAATTCAAGAGTTGTACTATTTGTGTATAAATTCCGATAGAAATCCTTGTTTAATATCTAATTAAATCTTGTTACAGATTTTAATTACATTTGAACCAGAAATTCAATTATTAAAATTTGGTTATTTTTAAATTGAATCATTGAACCGAGTATTCAAAATATTATATTAAATCTTAAATTTACAGAATTCCTTATGTATTTAAGTTTTCTACACGTATTCCTGTTTTACTTTTTAAAATACATGTAATTTTTGCATGTTGAATATTATTTTATCTTTTAAAATTAAAATAAGTTAATATGTATTTTGATAGAACTATATATTTGCTATTTTTCTGTATAGAGTTTAATAGAATTAATATAGAGAAAAAATTCGTAATCTAAAACCGCTTTCATAGATATGTTTCGGTACCAAAACTGGTTAAATGATAGAAAGTCTAAGCCTTTCCATTGTTCTTCTGCTTTCGTTTCATGTTCTTTTTTTTTTTGGTTTAATGAATTTGGAAATATTGTTGTAATATTCGCGGTCTCTTTAATTATAATTTCACATACATATGTTTATTGTGATTGAATTGTTATAATCAATACCCATATATTGTATAAAAAGCAAACTATATATAGGAAAAAAAGTATAGCACTAGAGGGAGAGAGAGATTGAGATTGAAACTGATTTATTACAATGTCCATATAAGATTATATAAGGTTAAATACAGATAAAATATAAATCTGAATAAATAAGATTATATATTGATTAAATGAATAAATATATATGAATATATAAAATAATTGTTAAATATACATACATATAAAAATATATACAAGGTTTTCATTGGTAGGGCCCACCGGGAGAAAGACTCCGCCACCGATGAACTGCGAGAGTTCTTTCCCACAGAGTGGGCAGAGAGAGAGATAGAAATGTTTTCAACATGAAACAAACATCTCTATCGTCCCTACTGCAATGAAAAAGATTGCGAGGGTTTGGTTCTTCAGTGATGAACCTTAGCGGTTTAGCCAATTTCGTCAGAACCCACAGGTAGATTGAATTAGCGAAACTGCTGGGAGAGTTCACCACTGATTAGCCAGGTCTTCCCAAAATATGTATATTGCAATAATGACAGAAGTATGTTTTATGTAAAAGTAACGTATAGTAAATTGAGAAAGTTGCCATTGGAATGAAAGAGGTAGGTTGGTCAGATCGACTAATCGCGTGACATCTTTGTCAAAATAAGACGGCATTTAGACTATATTGACAATATATATGAGTCAAAACAGTAGAATACAGCCTCAGGACATCAGCGGTCGACCAAGAGACAAAACAAAACAAGAGGACTGAGCGTTGTCTGAAAAGCTGTCGCAACATCGTTTTCAACTTTATCAACCATCCAAAAAACTTGTACGATTGTTCTCTTATAAAAGAAGCTATTCTCCAGGACATGTATTTATTCTTCTATAGCGAAAAGGAAGAGTATAATTGTCTTGATATACAGTATGATGTGAATGCTTCAAAAAATCACTTGCCGGTCCCAAGCCCGGATGAAAAAGGAGGAGGGGGAGCAGTAACAAGCTCGGTAAAAAACCTGGGTTCAGCTGGCCCGGCTGATAGTACCCTGTAAGGGCTCCTAATCCAGGGATACAGGATGAGCAGCGTCTGTACTCCATGTTAGGAGCGTCTGCACATGGCGTCTGTTCCTCATGTCAGAGGCGGCCTTTTTTTTTTTTTGGAGCTAAGTCGGCCTGCAACTGAGTAGTGCTCCCAGTCTTAATGACAAAGACAGACGCATTTTACTTCACCCAGTGTGGAGATAAGAAAGAAGAAGAAGGAGACTATGAATTTCCTTTTCATACGGTGCTTTGAATTATTAACAATGTCTAAGAATTTGAAACTTTTATATACGTGAATGAATCTTATAAAATTTAAATAATTAATACTGCCCTTACTGCAATGAAAAAATAATGTGAGGGCCCGGTTCTTCAGTGGTGACCCCCTCTCAGCGGTTTGGCAGTGAGGGCAGTAAAAAATTGTTTAAATTTTAAAAGAAACATACGCGTCTCTAATAGTTTCGAATTATCATAACAGATGGCGCGCTATAACAATGTCTAAGTCATGAGTCATATATACAAGGTTTCTTCTCTTACTGTATATTCATCACTTGTAGAAAGGAGTTTGAGTTTTTCCCTTCGGGAGTATTTCAAAACCTTCTTTGGTGTACTGTAATTTTACTCTTGCAATATTCTGTTATCCTTGACGCAATAATTTCTGTAAAAAGCGCCTATTTTAATCCAGTTGGAGTTCGCGTTTGTCAAAAAACAATATTTTTCATCAATCTATCATCTTCCCTTTCCTACTCTTTTATATATTTATATAAATCTCTGTGTAAAACTATATATATAAGGTTGTCCCAGAAATTTGTGTTTTTTTCCAAAAACTTTTTTTTCTTATTATTTAGGGAATAATATTATTACGGCATATACATAATAGTACATAATACAAAAACATTAAACATAACGGAGAATAATATTATGGCGATAAAAAAATATTGGTATTTCAATTTTTTGCAAGTGTTTACGAACATTTAGGAGAACCTTGTTATATATATGGTTTAAATATTAATTAAATGTGTACCTACTTTCCAATTAGTTTAAAACTATTATTACACGTTTTTGTGCATTAAAATTTATTATATTTTAAAAATCTAACAAAAACGTATTGAAAAAATATATACAATGCTGGAAGGCATATCTTAGGAAAGAATTCGAACAATAGAAACGATTTAACTTTACATATTACATATTCTATATTTTTATATAATATCAATTATATAGAATTTTATGATTTATATATATTAATTAAGTGTGAAATTATTCTTATCAGATAGTGGTTACATTATATATCATCTTGAATATTCAAAGGATATTAATTTTCCAATTAATTTTGAAACCAAAATGTGTAAAATAAGATGGAATAAAGAACTTGTAATCTTTTAATAAGTCACTAAATTATTAATATATTTGCCACATATTTCAAACTTGCACACCTATAGAAAAACAATATTATCTATTTACTGTGACCTGTGACCTATTAGAATAGAATATAGGAGTCGGTGGAAGGATGGTCTAAACCGTTGGATTTCGACCGCTTCGACCAGGGTTCGATTCCCGCATTGGGCACTTTTTTCTGATTTAAAAAATGCTTTGATGGCCCCCGAATCTTGGGAAAGTTCAGACCCACCAGCGAGTGCAAGTAACCAAACGGGGCTCTGATACATTTGTAAGTGTGCAAAGTCAAACTGCTTTCCACATGTTTAGACTTGTGTTGCACTTGTAGTAAAAGCAGTCGCCTACTTCTACCCACCATGGTTATCATGGTCTGTACCACGTGTACTAGGGTTATTTTCTCACACACATTATATATATATGTGACAATATAGTGATAATAATAATTTGGAATTTGGAAGCCATCCGAGAGAGAGAGGGAGAGCGAGGGGGCTGCCACCGCTGAGCGGCCGTTCGTGTCGCACACAATCACCCAACTGTCTCCAAGGTCCCGAGGTGTTAAGTGACGGACCCCAGGAACCCCTTGGAATGTCGTGCTGTCTCAAGTGACCGGACTTTACATCCTCCTCTCTACGTCTCTCTCTGGGCTGACTCTAGATCTACTTTATTATTCCTGGAAGGGCATATATTATGACATATATATATATAACAATAGAGGATATATAATTGATGTTATGTTAATTGATCTTACTATATAGGTGTTAGGACAGTAGAATTAACTATTGTTTTGTAAAATAAACATTCGTGGTTATAAGTTCTATTTTTACATATAGATGACATGTTTTGTTAAGAGTTCCTAATTACAACCTGTATATATATTTACTGAGTTTATTTATAACATTGGATCATATCCCTTCTAGTCAGTTCTGACTCTCTCTATCTTTCACGAAGTTTTACTTATTAGTAATAGTTATGAAAATTCGAAACTATTATAGACATATATGAGTCTTTTAAAAATCAAACAATTTCTACTGTTCTTACTGCAATGGAAAAATTAATGAGGAATATTTTACACTACAGTAAAAAGTGGAAATTGTTAAATTTTAAAATAATCATACGCGTCTATAATAGTTTCAAAATTTCATAACAGATGGCGCGCTAAAGTATCATGATATAGTTATAGTTAAAATAATTTGAAACATTTCGTTAAATTGATTTAAATTCTGTCGCTATATAGCCAAAATATTAGTACTTATTTAGAAGAAACTTGAGGAGAGTATTTTGAATTAAATACAAAATTTAGAGCAGTATAAAATAGTAAAAACTAACTAGGTATTATTTTGCCCTCTGAACCATTTCGTACCTTTCTCAAATTTGATAGAATGTTTAACAATTTGTTATTTCGCTTTTTGATATCAAAATAGATTTAAATGCTTTTTAGCTCCTATTAATAAAAATCAATTTTCATAATGAATATTGAATAAATAAATTTGCATGAATATTTTATCTCTAAATTTTCCTACATAAACGCGATCTCAACAATATATGCTGAAAATAGTTTATAATTTACATTTCACAAAATTCCAGTTTGTTGATGAAAATTACCTATCAACATATTTTTCTCTACATATATGAATGTTAATTGTGTAAATTAATATAAATAGTTAGAGCATATTATAATATATATTTTATTAAATCAAATATATTCACAATTCGAATAATATATACTCCAGAATTTATTTAATATATATTTGAAAAATAATTTGGTAATCGTCGTAAAATAAATATGAAAATAATTCATTACTTTATAGAAGTTAAAATACAGGGTGATCCAAAAGTCCCGCACAACTTTAAAAATTAATAACTCCGCGAATATTTGCGCTAGAGCAATGCGGTAAACACCATTGTGTTCAGAATGCAATGGGATTTTTTATGGCAAATATTGAAAATTTCGAAATTGATTTTAGTTACAATTTCATTCCCTAGATGGCGCTGTACCAGAATCAGAAATTCAGCGGCCAAATTGTTTGATTAATTGAAAAATATAACTGATCGACACGACTTTTTCCTTTTTGTATACCAGGAAAGAATCCTAATAATATCAAATCGTTAATTAATAAAGCACCATTTCGCCAAAAGTTAGAAGAAATGGTTAACGATTTTTAAATACAATCTGAGATATGTAAAATAGGTATATGCAAATTAAAACATGTAGCAAAAAATATTTATATTTTTGGTAGAGTTTTGTCAAATATATTGAATGTTTGAAAAACATAGCTGAATTCAATACACGATTTTTTGAAATGTTAATATAGTACCAAAAATTATGATGGTACTACTAATAGGATTTCTTGCTATAAGGAATGTGTAATTTCTTGAATAATTGGCGACACTCGACTATTTAACTGGAAATTTGTCATGATCCAACAAATGAAATATAGATGGGAGTGACAAAATACATTTGTCGTACTTTATTCCAAATATCCTATGGGCTTGTCAAATGTTATCATTGTTTATGATACTGTACACGATTTTAAAAAATGTATCCCCTCAAATAAATATAATTTTTAAATCAACCTTTTGCGTTGAAAAACGTGGTAGTAAAATCATTTTGTATTATTATTTTTGTCCCAAAATTTCTAAAGGTGGGGGTTACAGAGAATATTCCTTATGCTATTTCTTTTAATGTGAGCGAAAAGCGATAAATTAAACATAAGGGGTAAAATTGTGTGTACAGTGTTATTCGAGAAGTTATGACACTTTGGTCTGCACGACATAATATAAGATGTGAGCAAATGACAAACAAACAAAAATTACTGTTCACAAATAAAAAAGAGACAAGATATGAGGACAGAATTTATTTACCCATACCCAACACAAAGAGCTGCAAAACATTGGTAGATAATATAATACATGGCAGCTTATATAACACATGAGGTAACTTGTCTCTTGGAGGCCTTGTCTCTTGTATTAGATCGCAATCCTTGCTCAATGTGGCGCCCTTCATTCTCAAACACCGCCTGCAGACGATAGATGACAGATTGGACAGCATTAAATAACATATCTGTTGAAATTGATGAAACGTGCCGTCTGATAGAAGCCTTCAAAATGGCCAATGTGGTAGGCCGGCATCGATAAACACGCGACTTAATGTACCCCCATATCCAAAAATCGCAAGGCGTCAAGTCTGGTGATCTTGAAGGCCACTGGTGTATAAAGTGGCGACTTATCACACGATCTTCACCGAATGTATCCTTCAGCAATTGTTTGGCACCGCGGGAGATATGAGGAGGTCCTCCATCTTGCATGAATGTTATTTCGCTCAGTGCTTGTCTGTCCTGCAATATGGGGATAACCTTTTCTCTCAAAAGTTGAACATAACGTTCACCAGAGAGTTACAGAAAAGGTTTTAAAAGTTTTTCCATTTATTTCTTCAAAGAAAAATGGCCCAATAATAAAAGAAGAAGTGAACCCACACCAAACTGTAACTCTGGGCTGATGAAGTGGCATTTCTGTAAAAATCCTAGGGTTTTCTGTTGCCCAAATGCGGCTGTTTTGAGTGTTGACTTCTCCATTTAGAGAAAAGTGAGCTTCATCTGTCCACAGAACATTAGACAGCCAGTTTTCATCAATATCAATTTGCCGGAAAACCCATGCAGCAAATTCTTGACGCTTCTCAAAATCGCCGACTTTTAGCTCGTGAAATCTTTGAATTTTGTACGGGTATTTTTTAAGAAAAATTCTTAGAGCTCTCCAAACTGTTCCATACGAAATACCCGTTTGTCGAGAAACTTGTCGAGCATTTACTTCTCCATACGTGGATAACGTTTCAATAGCTTCAACATTCTGCGAAACCGTAACAGACACTGACTTGCGTGTCGATGGTCTTCCACTCCGAGGTTTTGCTTCCAGAGATCCAGTCTTCTCAAAATTTTTTATCATTCTCCTTAGAGAGTAGCAACTCATGGGTCCTTTACCTCTTCGAATACCTTTAAAGTTACGAAACGCTCGTAAAGCTTCAGTGTAAGATTCTGAATTGCAATAATAAAATTTCACCAAGAGTACTTTATCCTGTAGTGACGGCATCCCAGAGTAAAATAAATGATCAGGGATAGTTGAATTTTTCAAATGAATTAAAATAAACATAATCGATATATGGCTTCTGAAGCCAACTGTGCGGACGTGTTTGGCATCGCTTGTCTCGTACCGCGAATGGGATTTAACTCTGCATATCACAATATAGTATTAAAAGTAACTCCTAAAGTTTACCAAATTTTAAGAAAAATGGGTAATGAGATATACACCTATTCTGAGCGATGTTCTACACAAGACAGAATATTTGTAAGACAATGCCAAAATTGTTTTGAATTTAATCCGTACCACAAAACAAAAGACTGCCAAACATTAAAATATGTAAAATATGCGGTGTACAGGGTAGCCACAACTGTACTGAAGCGCCAAATTGTCACAATTTCTCTAAGCAGCCCTAAATTTAAAAACCTTTCTACAAACCATAAATCAAATTCAAGTGAATGCCCGATTTACAAATCACAAATAGACAAAATTATCCAAAGGACACAATATTCACAAATACACGAGGGAAATGATGTAGCAAATACAATTTAAAGCTTAATCTTAAATAGATTAATATCCTATATGATTGAAAATGTGAGATGTATTCAACAAAATGTAAGAAAAAGTTTTACTGCGATAAGTAAACTACAGGCCAACACTAGAGATGACCCACCTGACAAGGACGAGTGGGTAACACCCTCGTTTCCAGACAGTCATGAACCGGGATCGAATCCCGCGTTAACATTTTGTTTGATATGTGAATATCCTTCACCTGACATTCTTTTGATTCAAGAACCATATGTTTTACATGAAAATGTTATTTATGATATGGACTCTCAAATTATATGTTCGAATAAAACTGGGGAAAAATATACGGCAACTATAATTTTAAATAAAAATATAAAGTTCAGCAAAGAGGAAAAATTCACAAAATCTTTTTGTACAACAATATCTATTTCTACAGTTAAAGCAAAATTAATTATTTCTAATTTCTACATTCATCCGAATACATTTAACCCTGTTCATCAAACATTCATTAGAGATCTGCTCAAAACGTATATAAATCAACCTGTAATCCTTTGCGGTGATTTTAATTCAAGACCTACTATATGGTTTGTTATAAACTCTAATGGATATAGATTACAACCTATTATAGACGAATGTAACCTCTTTATACATAACCTGAAAAAAACACCCACCTGCCGCGAAGAGTAAGTATAATTGATCTCACAATCTCGAATAAACACTCACTAAGTTTAATAAACAACTGGCATACCTCTGATTTGACTAATATTTCCGACCATGTTGCTGTTAAATTTGATATCAGGTTAAAGAATGGTCATTTATTCAATAATCAAATTTCCACTTGGAAAAAAATGCGAATTGGGCAAATTTTTCTAATAACATATCATTACAAGATACAAAAACTGGGAATTTATATAAGCAGAGTGAAAGATGAGGAAGACATTGATGGGATAGTGAACGCATTCATGAATTTATTGAGAGAAGCAGCATATAAATCTTCGAAGGTTAAATCCCCCATTAATAAACATGTTTCCAGAATTGACTGGTGGACTAATGAACAGGAAATAATAAAAAATCATTTTCATTATATTAGAAACTAGTATTATCGTCATAAAACAATCAGTCACTATACATTTAAGTTGGCAAGAAACAAATACACTAATGCAATAAGAAAAGCTAAAAGAACTAACTGGCGAAACGTTATTGAAGAAAATTACACAGATAATCCATTTGGTAATGCTTATAAGTTCTTCAATAAATTAAGATCCTCAAATGTAAAGAATGGAATTCCCATAATTGACAATTCACCAGAATATCTAAAAGAGCAAACAATGACCATATTAATGGACGATTTAATTCCTGAAGACGATCCTAATTTGGACAATTTTCAACAACAAATAATTAGAAATTTTAAGACACGAATGAATAATCCAAGCATAATTATTATCGAAGTAGAAGAAATAATGAATATCATTTCTAATTGTGATGTTTAAAAAGCTCCAGGTTTAGACAACATAAGTAACAATATTGTAGCGTAGAAATCAAGCCTTGAAATATTCTAAGATATAAAATAATTTATTGATGACGTCACAACGACGAGTCGACAATTATTAACAAGTCAGCAAAACTATCTACAGCTAGGGAATCTTAAGCAAGCAAGCAAAGAAATATTTTAAAGATGATTTCGCAAATACAGAGTAATATATATATATTTTATAATCTTTTGAGTATTTTCATTGAATTATATTAAATTAAATAATAAAATATTTCTTCCCCACAATATGATCAAATGTGCTTACCCAAAAATTAAGCATATGTCATGCAAACTATTTAATAAATGTATTCAAAAAGGGGTATTATCCGGAGAAATGGAAAATAGCAGCTCTAAAGATAATTCCTAAACCACATAAATCTAATTTAGAATCAACAAAAAGTTATCGACCTATCTCATTGATTTCAAATATTTCAAAAATTTTCGAAAAAATTTTGAAAAATCGAATTTATGAATTTTATGAAAGTAATAATCTTTTGAGCTCCAGACAACATGGATTTGTCAAATAAAAATCAACGACATCGTGCTTGAATAAAATATTTATCGATCGAGGATCAACAGCGATACGACTTGGATATTCCAGATATAATTGAAAATTTGATTAAATATAAAATTACACTATTGAAGAAAAATACTAACCAAACATTTCAAAGTTTCTTTCCCGCTAATATTCCGAATTATTTTCGGGCAAATTTCCACAACTCTCAATTTATTACAAATCACGGAAATTTTAGAAGCTTTTTAAAATTCATCAAAGCAGTGCAGGATTCAAGATGCTTCTGTGTATGTGAGGAACAAATTTCTATTCATCTGCTGCTAAATTGCCCCGTCTTCCAAGAGTATAGAGAGAGAAATAAGGATAACCCAGCCCCTGGAGCGCAAGAAACGCCAACTGCCCGGGCTGTCCAGCTAACTAGTAGAAACCAGTTACTCTAGAATATATTTATATAGAGCCAATTGCAGAGCCGAACCAGCTGGTCAGGAAGTTCCATGCCTTCAGAGAACCCGGGAGTCCAGCCAACGAGACTGGGTCGAAGGAGGTCTTCCCAAGCAGCAGAGCTGTCTTCATTCTGTGTTGCTTGAAAGCAGGGCATCTGAATAGAAGGTGGTCCACAGTCTGTTGTTCCTCCATACAATGTGGGCAAGATGGGTCTTCCCCAAGACGCCAGAGAACCAAGTCTGCCCGAACATGGCCATGTCCTGTAAGTAAGGTGGTGGTGACTTCTCCAGGACAGACCTTAGGGAGGAATTGGAGCAACCGGTCTGGAGTATGGGCTATTCTCCTCAGGTGTCTGTTGTAGTGGTCCTGGCAATAAACCTCCGTCCATGCGTCTAGGGCTGCCGCGCGTGAGTGGTTACGGGCCAGGCTTCTAGGCAGAATGGAAAATGATGGCTCTAAGATCAAAACGGCCGCGTTCTTAGCAGCTCTTAAAATGAAAGGATTTAAAAGCGCGAATGTTTCTTTTATACATAAATCGAACTTCTACTGTCCTTACTGCGATGAAAAAATATATTGGGAGGGCTTGGCTCATCAGTGGTGAACCCTCCCAGCGGTTTCCGCCAATTTAATCCACCAGACCGCTTCTCAGAGCTCTAATACTGTATTGGATCATTCTGCTTTTATATGCTACACTGAAGGATGGAATCTTAGAAATGGTTTTCAAGTAAACTATGGACATAAGCTTATAGGACAGTAGAATTACATTCAAATATTTGCTTCGAGCAATGCTCTTCAGCAAACTATAAAGACAAGGACTTTAGGAATAAATTAACAAAAAGCAATAACGCGCCATCTATACACATAAAATGAAAGGATTTAAAGCGCGAATGTTTCTTTTATACATAAATCGAACTTCTACTGTCCTTACTGCGATGAAACAGTGTCGAAGGCCTTACTGATGTCCGAGCTGATGACAAGAGTTTTCCTCCAGTGAGCTTGTCTTTCTTCAATTAATTGAGTGATACTCGCCAGTGCATCTTCCGCTGAACGACCATTTACGGTACCCAATACGGTTTTGTATTGATCTTCAAAGAACCATCCATGACGATCCGCGAGCCTCTGAAGTCGGGCCAGGATACATCTCTCAAATACTTTGGCCATAGTGTTCAATAAAGTAATAGGTCTGTATTTCTCCAGCTGACTGGTGGCTGAATTGGAGGATTTAGGCAGAAGTATGAGGCGGCCTTCTTTCCATTGACGGGGGAAGTGGCCTATACGAAGGCATTTGGTGAACAATTCGGCCAGCAGGAATTGCAAGGAAGGGCCGCCCAGGTCTAGGCATTTTGAACCAATACCGTCAGGGCCCAGGGCTTTCCTTTTTCCACAGCGATGAATGGCTCGCAAAACTTCCAGGGTTTGAATTCAGGTTCGTCTGAGTGAGCAGAAATTGCATTCCTTTGCGGGGTGAGGTCTGGTGTCAGGTAGGAAAAAGTGATTTAACAGGGTCTGGAAAGTCTCATGAGGATGGTAAAGAGAGCCATTATCATGTTTGAGAAGTGTCGGACCTCGGGGGGAGCCGCGGCCCCGGGCGATAAATCGATGTATGTCACTCCAGTATGCGGATGACACCTCCTTGCAGAGATTAAACCAGGATTTACTTTTAGATTTCCGTATAGCCGCCTTCAGTCGATTATGGCACGCTCGGTATAAACCGCGGAAGAAATTCCTAATAGAACACCGGACTTTCTGACTGTAACGGCGGAGGGAGATAACCAACCTTCTGATCCGACTCAGTTCGGGGGTCCACCACGGCTTTGACGGTCTTGAAGTATTGGAGCGTCTCCCCATGGAAGAGTCACAAGCTGATTGCAGGATGGAAGTCAGAAGGAGGACCACCCTCTGGGCTAGAGGCCTCGTTTAATAAGGTAGTTACACCATCAAATTATAGGGGCATTGCCCTTATAAGCAACTTGTCAAAACATTTTACATCCATATTAAAAAATAGACTAAGTAATTGGATTGAAAATAGAAAACTCATAGCGGAAAACCAGGCAGGATTCAGAAAGGGCTACTCGTGCAAATACCATATCTTCACGCTTACGTCACTAATTCAAATGACATTAAACCGCAAAAGGAGGAAACTTTACACATTCTTTGTTGATCTTAAAAAGCGTTTGATACAGTTCCACATCTACTATTATGGAGAAAGCTTGCGCTTGTTGGTTTAAGTGGGCGATTTATCAAACTTATACAGAACTACTATGCTCAAATGATGGCAGCGGTCAGATGGAGCGGCTCTTTTACAGAATTTATCAAAATACAATCAGGTGTTCTTCAGGGTGAACCTCTTTCACCGTATTTATTTATTATTTTCAATAACGATCTGGTTGCTACGCTGGATGATTCTGACCTGCCAGGTATATACTTACCGGGCCATGGAACTATACACCTGCTCCTGTTCGCGGATGATATAGTCTTCCGTGGTGAATCCAAGATAAATATCCAAATAAAGATTAATTTAATAAAAAATATTTTGAGGAAAATAGTTTAACTCTGAACCAATTCCAGTCTAAAATCGTAGCGTTTCGAAATGGAGGCCGCTTGGCTAGATCTGACGTTTGGTTTTGGGGCCAACAACCTTTGACAGTTACCTCAAAATATACGTATCTTGGCTACCCCTTAACAATCAAGAATCCAACTGCTTACGTGGCGCAGCACTTTAAAAGCAAAGCATTGATTGATACAAACGCAGTATGGAGAATACTATCTAAGTCAAGAACCATATCGTTCGGAGCAGTGATGAAATTACTTGACTCCATAGTTTTATCCACGTTATTATACTCGGCCCCACTGTGGGCGACGAATCAGATAGGAGTTGTAAACCAGATCCAGGATATTTTTCTTACGGCGATTTCTTGACCTTCGCAAATTTACACTCCGGGCTATATCTTACGAACAGAAACCGAAAGGATGTACCTTGAATTAAACATTACGAAATTGATTCTAAAGTTCTAGATACGGATTTTAAAATGGACAGGACAAGATTACCTTATGTTTGCTTGTTCCAGCTCTAGGAAGTTTCAATTTTGGGAAAAGCGGGAAACAACTTTATTTATAACCTGAATAACATCATTGACTCTTGGGGTTTTTCTTTTCTTAAGAACTGTGAAGATTATATGTTTTGCGAGGAGAAATGCCTAGAATAGTTCAAACCACAGTGGACCAGCTACTCCAATTTGACCGAGCTAAGATGCAAAACTCAACTCATTGTATACACTATCAATCTCTAAGTAGCTCCTTTATGACGGAGGACTACTTACTATCAAACCTCTCTTTGAAAATAGCCCGTCAAAGGATTCTATGGCTATTTTCCCCCGAGGATATCACGGGATTTTGGAACAGCGACCCTTTAAATTTCTACTTCTGCAATGCTGGCATCCAAAAAATTTGGTTCATTATCTATTCCATTGCCCATTCCTACAGGAAAAGAGACTGGAAATTCGCGAAATTTCGGGGCTAACTCACTATAATGAACAACATGTATATACAATTTTTACTACTCTCCAGCTGGATAAAACATTTGTTTATAAATATTTAAAATTTTCAAGGCGATTGACAAAATGAGGGAAGAAGTGCTCAACTCCCCAGACAACGGCTGATTGCTCCACCTCCCCTCTAAATTGCTTTTCCTCCTCACTCATGTACATATATAACCTCTTAGGGGAATCCTCTTGTAAGACAATAGTGTCTTAATGAAGGTTTTTTGTTGTTGTTGTTATAATAGGGTAGTTACCTGGTGGAGAGAAGAGTTGAGGAAGGATTTAAAGGTCTGTTCTTTACATGAGGATTCAACCCAGGAGGATTTTGTCTCGTTATTGACCATGTCTAGGAATGTAGTCCAGATAGGTATATGGTCAGTGAAGGCCATCTCATCTAATAAACCTCTAGTGACATGGATAGCCAGTGAGCTGGATGCCAGAGTTACATCTATAGAAGAAGATAAAGGCCCATTTGACCAGGTCGAGTCCACAGGAGGTCCCAAGAAATGAAGATCATTGAAGCTGGCGAACTCTTCAAGATTAGCACCCCCGGAAGTCCAACCTCGCACCACAGGTTGCTACGTGCCACAATTCTCGAGGGGATGTAGGCGCCTGGGACAAAAAAAAATGCCTGAAACCCACGTGTGGGCCAGAAGAAGTTAGTTGAGAGTTCTTGCAGGAGCACGATGTCGGCCTGTGTCGAATTTGCCAAATTTGCAATTTCAAGAATGACAGTTGGTGATTTTTAGCGTTCACCTGCAGGACACGCAATGGCCTAGATATTGTTACTTGTTCGGGGTATTTTCTCTTTTACAAAGGGACAGGTAGATACTGTGGCAAAGTGGTTGTGGGAGCTCCAGATTTTTTTTCTGCAGCGGCAGCAGCGGCTTTGGCTTGGCTCGACCGAGCATCGGATGCCCTCATGCTCTGCAGAGCCGCAGCGATAGCAGATTGGATGGGCAGCTGGACAGGCAGAAGCGCGGTGGCCGAAGCCACAGCAACGGAAGCATTGCTTTAAAGTATGACTGCGCTCATACCTGTGCACTAGACCCGCCACAGGAATACGTCCATGTTGACCGAGGATTTCGGCGACTTGGTTGTCCACTTCGATGAACACTGTACTAGTGCTGTGTGCCGCATTATTCGATCGATGGACTACCCTGATTTCACGCTTTTCCAGGAGTGACTGCACGGAGTGGTTGGAGCGGAAGCTCTCGCATATCTCATCGTCCCGAACCTCCCCGTCCACTCTGAAGAGGCAGTATCTTGGTAGGATAACCGGGCACTCGGGGCAGCTTAGGCCCGTTGGCAGGGAGGTCAGCCCAGTGGCCAGCTACTTTGCCATTTGGGTTGTTTTGGGGTGAAAAACCACCTCGCCACTGGTGTTGATGGACGCCACCACGTGTTTTGATGACGCTAGGGAAGGATGAATCTTTTGAATTTCCCTCAAAAATTCCCTTGGGTTGCTTTGGGGTTAGCCGACCTGACGACGACATGCGATTCGAAGGAAGGAGCCAGATTCACAAATGTGGATTTCGCTTTGGGTTTCGGAGGTGCAGCCTTTACCGGCTTGTCTTTCTCTGCCACTACCGAGGCGAAAGAGGTGGAGGGAATCGGGACGTTGGCTGTGGGATTGGGTCTTCCTAGACTGGCTCCCTTGAAGGCGTCCTTAAGAAGAAGTTCTGCCTCTTGGACGAGAGTCAGTATCAGTCCTTTGGTGGCCATCTGTATTTTTTCGGGGGAGTCCAGGCTGGTGTCGGCAATGATCGCTTCGAAGGTTTGGCACTCAAAGTTGAACAAGTTCGCCGTGCTGTTGAATTTAAATTGGTGATGGGAAGACGGGAGGAGGTCTTCGTCCTCAGAACGCGGCCGCTTGTTGGCCTGCTGACTTCCTCCACCACCGCCATCATACTGGTTCAGCTCCATAAATAAAAACTATCAAAAAGCAAATCTACTCCAAATAGAGTAAAAAAAGGCAGACCAGACAAAGAACATTATTCCGTTAACGAGATGAGGTGTGTATGGTTATTGGTTCGGCCAACAACAAATATCCAATTTATATACATGTTATATTAAAATCATTTATTTAAAATGTTATATTGAAATATTTTATTTAAAAATGTTATATGTTAAAATGTTATTTTATTTAAAGTTATAATTTCATAAATATAAATACTCTGTTTTAATCGACCGCCAGAGGTCACGCTTCTACTATATAAATGTTGTTCTTCCCCGGCTGGCCGACCCAAAACTTTGTAATTATGTAAATAATATTTTGTTTTCCTTATTCTTCTCGCCTTAAGCCAGGCATTACTTTTATCAAATTATGTTTCCTTATATATTCTATAAGCTCAATCAAAGCTATTTTTAATATTTACTATTTTATTATTATTCTTTCAAGATTGTTCGACCATGACTGCACCACCATAGCTTAATCCTCAGGATAACAAAAATCAAGATGATCCAATATCAAGCAGAAACTCAAAAATCTTTTTTTAAAATTAATATAATATACACATATATTTTTACATAATGAGGTTTTGAAAAATGCAAATAATCTTCATCTATTTACATGCACAACAATTTATTTTACCATCACTACAGCATAAATCACTCTTGGTGAATTTTTTTTTATTGCAATTCAGATTCTGCAACTGAAGCTTTACAAGCGTTTCGTACCTTTAAAGGTATTCGAAGCGGTAAAGGACCCATGAGTTGCTACTCTCTAAGGCGAATGATAAAAACTTTGGAGAAGACTGGATCTCTGGAAGCAAAATCTCGGAGTGGAAGACCATCGACATGCAAGTCAGGGGTTGCTACGGTTTCGCAGAATGTTGAAGCTATTGAAACGTTATCCACGTATGGAGAAGTAAGTGCTCGACAAACGGGGATTTGGTATGGAACAGTTTGGAGAGCACTAAGAATTTGTCTTAAAAAATACCCGTAAAAAAATTCAAAGACTTCACGAGCTAAATGTCGGCGATTTTGAGAAGCGTCAAGAATTCGCTTCATGGGTTTTCCGGCAAATTGATATAGATGAAAACTGGCTGTTGAATGTTCTGTGGACAGATGAAGCTCAATTTTCTCTGAACGGAGAAGTTAACACTCAAAACAGCCGCATTTGGGCAACAGAAAACCCTAGGATTTTTACAGAAATGCCACCTCATCAGCCCAGAGTTACAGTTTAGTGTGGGTTCACTTCTTCTTTTATTATTGGGCCATTTTTCTTTGAAGAAATAAATGGAAGAACATTTAAAACCGCTTCTGTAACTCTCTCTCTCTGGTGAACGTTATGTTTCAACTTTTGAGAGAAAAGGTTATCCCCATATTGCAGGACAGACAAGCACTGAGCGAAATAACATTCATGCAAGATGGAGAACCTCCTCATATCTCCCGCGGTGCCAAACAATTGCTGAAGGATACATTCGGTGAAGATCGTGTGATAAGTCGCCACTTTATACACCAGTGGCCTTCAAGATCACCAGACTTGACGCCTTGCGATTTTTGGATATGGGGGTACATTAAGTCGCGTGTTTATCGATGCCGGCCTACCACATTGGCCATGTTGAAGGCTTCTATCAGACGGCACGTTTCATCAATTTCATCAGATATGTTATTTAATGCTGTCCATTCTGTCATCTATCGTCTGCAGGCGGTGTTTGAGAAAGAAGGGCGCCACATTGAGCAAGGATTGTGATCTAATACAAGAGACAAGGCCTCCAAGAGACAAGTTACCTCATGTGTTATATAAGCTGCCATGTATTATATTATCTACCAATGTTTTGCAGCTCTTTGTGTTGGGTTATGGGTAAATAAATTCTGTCCTCATATCTTGTCTCTTTTTTATTTGTGAACAGTAATTTTTGTTTGTTTGTCATTTGCTCACATCTTATATTATGTCGTGCAGACCAAAGTGTCATAACTTCTCGAATAACACTGTACACACAATTTTACCCCTTATGTTTAATTTATCGCTTTTCGCTCACATTAAAAGAAATAGCATAAGGAATATTCTCTGTAACCCCCCACCTTTAGAAATCTTGGGCAAAAAAAAATAATACAAAATTTTTTTACTACCACGTTTTTCAACGCAAAAGGTTGATTTAAAAATTATATTTATTTGAGGGGATACATTTTTTAAAATCGTGTACAGTATAATAAACAATGATAACATTTGACAAGCCCATAGGATATTTAGAATAAAGTACGACAAATGTATTTTGTCACTCCCATCTATATTTCATTTGTTGGATCATGACAAATTTCCAGTTAAATAGTCGAGTGTCGCCAATTATTCAAGAAATTACACATTCCTTATAGCAAGAAATCCTATTAGTAGTACCATAATAATTTTTGGTACTATATTTTAATTTTAAAAAATCGTGTATTGAATTCAGCTATGTTTTTCAAACATTCAATATATTTGTCAAAACTCTATCAAAAATATGAATATTTTTTGCTACATGTTTTAATTTGCATATACCTATTTACATATCTCAGATTGTATTTAAAAATCGTTAACCATTTCTTCTAACTTTTGGCGAAATGGTGCTTTATTAATTAACGATTTGATATTATTAGGATTCTTTCCTGGTATACAAAAAGGAAAAATACGTGTCGATCAGTTATATTTTTCAATTAATCAAACAATTTGGCCGCTGAATTTCTGATTCTGGTACAGCGCCATCTAGGGAATGAAATTGTAACTAAAATCAATTTCAAAATTTTCAATATTTGCCATAAAAAATCCCATTGCATTCTGAACACAATGGTGTTTACCGCATTGCTCTAGCGCAAATATTCGCGGAGTTATTAATTTTTAAAGTTGTGCGGGACTTTTGGATCACCCTGTATATAGAGAGATTTCATTGTGATTAAAGAAAGCTTTAGATAAATTGTATTCGAATTGAAAATATAATGTCAGTATAGCAATCAATTACATAACAATATACCTTCTATGAGTGATACTGTAGCTATATTAATATATTTCCAAAGAAGTAAAAACTATAAGAAATAAGATATATAAATATCATTTATTACACCCTCGATGTTCTACAATTTATATAAATGATTATATAAATGTTATAGAAAAATTATTTATATCAAAATTTAATTTCATAGATTAAACTATTCTCTCTCTGTTAAATCGACCGCCAGAGGTCGCGCTTTTCCTTAATAACCTATTGTTTCCCGAGAGCCGGCTCAAACTATATGTAATTTTGTAAATAGGTTTTTAATTTTTTAGATTCTTACACCTTAAGCCAGGCATTACCTTTTTCAAATTATGGTTTTTATTATCCATAAGCTCAATTAAAGCTATTTCAAATCTTCACTAATTTTATTATTATACTTTCAAGATTTTAACCACGACTGCATTATCATAGCATAATCCTCAAAATAATCAAAAATATTTTATTTATAACATATATATAGAGAGAAATATAACAAATATATATATTGGAGTAAAGAATTTTTAATATAATTTAGAAACCCCCCACAAAGCCATTCTTTCTGCTCGAACTAGTTTTGTGTAAAAAATTGGCTGACTTCGGCAAAATTTCTATTAGAGTGTTGACAGGACAGTTTAAGGTTAAAAAATCCCTGTTCAAATATTGGCATTTAAACGATTTTATTGATAGGTTGCAATAAAATGTTACAATTGTTTAGAAAACGACATGGCCATTGTGATATTGTCTAGCTTTCTTAATAAAAAATGAAATAAAAGTTATATAATATTTCTTTGAAAGAAATTAATAGCTTGTTAAAGGATATAAAAGTATTTGCTAATGATATGTAGATGTTAACCTATTTCAGCTATTGTGATATTACATATAAATAAGCTCAATTCCATTATTGTCTTTGTGACATTTCCTCCAAGTTCTGAAGTACAGGAGAAAAAATATGCATTCAAATGTCACAGAGTTAAAGACCATAATGGGATTGAGCTAATTGATTCTGTGAACTCAATCAGTTTCCATAATGTTTATAATATAACATATAGGTTGTAGAGGTATATTAATGAGATAATAATAATAATATGAAATTGCCTAGAAGACGTTTTCTCTTTCAACTTCAGTCCATTTGCACTTGAAAGTGTACTGTATTGAGTTCATCTATAATTTTTATTCCTTTTTAAAAATAAAATTTAAACTATTATAGACGCGTATGATTATTTTTTAAAAATTTATTTAACAATTTATACTGCCTGTAATTATACTTAAACTTACTTAAAATGGGAGGGTTCCCCACTGCTGAGCAAGGTTTTCCTATTAATTTTTAATTGCAGTAACGGCAATAGAAATTGTTTAATTAAAAAAAAAAGAATGATACGCGTTCATAACAGTATTGAATTTTCATAACAGATGGCGTGTTAATGCATCATAATAAAAATATAATTACTCTGAACAAAAGATAAATCAAGATTTTTTATTGTTATTGAGATTATTTTTGTTAATTGAGACTAAATTTGAACATTACGAAATTCAACATCACAAACGATATTGTATGAAACAAATATGTTCAATTGAAAAAGCACATAGAATTAATAAGCTAGAGTACAATTTCTAACCGTCTATAATAGATGTGTACAGAATTCATAGATCTTTGTTAATGGATTATCATTTTTCTTATTGGAACCCTACAAGCAAATCATTTATTAACGGTATAAGCAATTTTAGAAGCACCAAATTAGTACAGGTATTTAATAATTATTCAGAACACTCTTTATTAGAAAGATATTTTGATTTTCTTCAAAACCCGAAAAAACAAATGTTTTTTTTTACCTATAACTCCTTTTATATACACATAATTTTGGGAGATTAAGTCGAAAGTAGTTTTGTATATGTCATACTTACAGAGACAGATGACATGTATGACGTAGTTAAAATTAAATTGTGTATATGGAGAATTTTTAAACTTGTTTTATACAAATAAAATAGATATTTATTAAAATTTAAGCGGTCAAAACGATTGCTTATTTGTTGTTTTTATCGCAAAGCATATATTGTAGAATACAATATATATATATATATATATATATATATATATGTCGTGATTAAATGGAAGAGTGCAGCCCTCATGCAATGCAATCCCAATAATTAGTTCCAGCCAAGTGAGCAGCGCACCCGCCACGTGCCGTAGCATTCGCCCGTGATGTCTTTCACGTTTATTTTTGTAGTTTTTATAGATGGATGAATTTGCACATTTACATTTTCACACAAACTTAACATATACATAGTTCAATATACTTATTTTGGCGAAAATAAATTTTACATCTTGTATATTATGCAAATTATATTAGATTTGTCGTAATTTATTTTCGCCAAAATAAGTATGTTATATATATATATATATAAAGAGAGAGAGAGAATAATGATTATAACGAAATCAAGCCTTTAAAAAAGCACCTCGTTGTAGGCAATTATCTCCAGATTGTATCGACTCGTCAATTGATCAGGGGAGCCGGACACAACTCTATTGGGGATGCCCACCTACCTATCTCCTCTCTCTTCAATGGCTTATTTGGCTCAATTTATATAAGTCTTCAGTAATTATATATATACATTATATTAAAAATATAAGTATATATATATATAACATATTTCATTTCGAATTTTTCAACGCCTAAATCTTTTATATAATGAATGAAAACATTAAGACGCGAATGTTTCTTTTCACAAAAACACAAAAAAAACAAATTTCTACTGTCCTTTCTGCGATGAAAAAATTTTGGGAGGATTTGGTTCATCAGTGGTGAACCCTCCCAGCGGTTTGGCCAATTTTATCTACCAAACCAGTTATTTAAAGCTCCAATACTGTATTGGACATTGTGATTTTATATGCTGCACTGAAGGGTGGAATCTTAAAAATGGTATTTAGGCAAACTATGGACATAAGCTTCTAGGACAATAGCTCGATGCAAATATAAATATGTAATTCTAGTGTCCTTAATTTTACGGTAGACGCGCCTAATTCTTCTATATATGTATAACATATTTTTGAATGTTTTTATGCCTTAATTTATGTATGTGCATCATTTCTAAATACATTTAGAAATCTACCTAGTTTCCCATAGCTTATATATATCGAAATGCATTTATATGTATCAGTCCTAAATATATCTTTGGCCTTTTTATATATGGCATCATTTATATGATCATAAATTCTAAGTGCCCTTAAAATCTTATATTCCTTCAATAGTTTGTTGTTCAATTTATATATATATATCAAAGATAATAACGATAAAAAATTGCTTAAAAAGGTGCTCCGTTGTTATAAATTCTCTCGCTGATTAATATAAAATATTAATTTCATAATAAAATGAGCATATAAAAATAATATCAATATTACCTGTGAATATCAAAACCTGTGAAATTTTTAATATTAATATCTATTAAATTGAGATTAATTTTATAAATCAATACCTTATATGTGTGTATAAATAATTTTAGGAACATATAAGAAAATCATATATGCCTCTACTCACCATTCATTCCGAGTGAATCCACAATATTTAAGGAATAGATTTTACGCATAGAAACAATAGAAAATACTGAAAAAATAAATATATATATTTTTTCAAATTGAGTCATTTTCAAGTTAAACCTCTTTTCCACATTAGAATAAAAATATATGAGCAGTTATTATGGAAATGTGCTCACATTTTCTCTAATGTTATTACAGATCTAATCCTTATACCCCATTTCAAAATGATATATTTAAAGATTTCTTATCACTTTCTACGAAATTTTAGTATTATTAATAATGCCTTAATCGTTCTCTTGGGATAAGAAAATCAATAATATATATAAAAATTTTACACAATTATAATTCAATCAAATTTACTTAAATTAACATTTATAATGTGCCTAGTAACACATAGGGGAAATAGATAAAACTATAAATACATAGGAAAGTTTTTTATCGAAATATAATCTATGCTTTTACATTCCTATCGTGCAATGATTTCCGCTATATTTACATACTGTGACTATGCATATTCCATAAGAAAGCAGAGTTGATGTTGATTTTCAGCTATGATCAAGGAAATGGTCGTGACCTGGTTCCAATAGAAACGGTATATCGAACGAAATCATTCCCATTAACGCAATACGCATTATACAAAGTCTCTTTTTAGTTTTTACCATTTCAAACTTCAAACCAATTGGTTGTTAAAGCCAATATTATTCTGTTTTTTTTTTCAAATAAGTATTTTATCATTGCTATTTATTTGTATCAATCTATATATAACCAAATTTTCAAAACTTGTATGATAAATCAAAAAAAGCCATCCACGAACGCGTTTCGCGCTGTTGGTGCTGGTCAGCGTGGAGTAGGCTGTACCACTGCGACCAAAAGGGTTTTTGGTCCCAGAGGCTTCTTGAGAAACCAAGAAATGAGTATTTAACCGTCATATTTGCGTAAATACGCTTAACACATGAAAATTCAATCGAACAAATTAATAATAAAAATTTAAATGATAATAAACTAATGAATTTATAATTAAAAATATAAGTTTATTATTTAAGAATGAAAGAAGACTCCAATTTAGCAATAAGTGTTGTTTTAACTTGATATTTACAGAAATAATTCCAAAAACAATATTTTTAAGAGAAAGATTTTTACTCTTGACATCTCAACAACATCTGTTGCTTAAGTCGAGAGAGAAAAACTTTCAGAGAGAAAAATATTTTGAAAGAAGGTGTTGAAGTATCTAATAGAAAACATTAAACAATGTATTTTAAAATAGATAATATTAAAAATATATTTCTTATTTAGATTATATTTGGAATATCGCTTGTTTTCATTATTTAAATAAATATTTGAAGCTATTCTGTTTTTAATTATCCTTGAAACTCCATCTTAAATATTAATGTAAAAATTATACACTTTTTATTTTTTAATAAATGGTATTATATAGGTGTATAGTGGCTATATAATAGTTTTCGTGCAGAACTATATTATTATTTCAAATATATGCCAAATATTTCAAAAGATATTTCAACACAAAAAGATACATTTTGAAATCCAATGAATAGCTCTATTTCGCACAAAACAATAAAATTTGAAATAAAATATTTATGAAATGTATTATTCGAAATTAGGAAAAAATATTTATATAGATTTTATTGATAAATTATATTTGATTTGGTATAGGCAGTGTGAATAAATGTATGCATCCCCAACTAATAGCAAATTCTTGTTTAATAGAAAACTTAAATATTAAACAAATTGACACCCTAACAATATGATATTGTACCGAGATAAGGTTCATGATAAATAGAGAAAAAAAAAGGCATCTCCTTATCGTGCAACTGATGGCCACTGAAACTTTAAGTTGCCCTATAAGGATAGGCTTTTTTCTTTCTTAACTTAACAAATAATGTGAAAAATTGTTAATATTTATTCCGATAGATGGCGCAAGCCATCAGCGACTTTCAGTTGCATGATAAGGAGATGCCCTTTTCATAATTAACAAATAATGTTTTCCATTTATTGGATTATATATCCTCTGAATAACTAAATGATATTTGATATATTAAATATTGCGATTGAATATTCCCGTTTTATAGGTTAATATTATATATGCAACAATCTACGTGAAATCAGTTCAGATAATCAGAATAATTTCCGAAAAAATATATAGCGATAGGATTGTTTAATTTTCATAAAGCGTTAGAGAACAAGGTAATCTCTTAGAACTAAAATTACAGAACAATATCCATCCATAGTTAATTTGTATAGTTATGTTGAATACTTTGATTTCCTTTTATTTTCCCTTCTCTCCTTTGTTTGTTTTTTTTCCTCTTTCTTCATGAAAATGATGTATAGCGAGTCTTTACAGGACGGAAATGTCCAAATAAAGCAGTTATTTTTGTTATATATGCAACAAATATTAAGGTCAATATAAGAACTCTCGTTAAGGCAGTGTTATATTAAAAAAACTCCTGTATAAGGGTTAAAAAGTTCGAAAGCTATAGATAATAAAATTGTTTTAAAGAAAACTATCACTCAACTATATTTTTGCTGAACATATAAAGACTGAGAAGAGGTGAAAGCTAAATGGGACAAATTTATTTTTTTGGATATGTTCGAGCTTGGCGAGTTTCAGGCAATTACGTCCTTACACATTCTATATTACGAAAAACAAACAAGATATTAGAAATGAAAGAAATTATATATATAATATATATATATATATATATATATATATATATATATATATTTCCACGTGGAAAATTAGGGAAAACCAACTTCAGGATGAGACAACAATTTATTCCAGGCATGAACAGACTATGAGTTATAAACAAAAAAAAATAAGCAAAAGAGAGAAGTGTACAGAGTATAGCAAAATATAAACAAAAAATACTCTGCTAATAAAATAATAAATACTTTGTTCATAGCTCCTTCCCTAAGGGAGCTGTGACCCACAGCTAGCAATTATTGTAGTTACAGACATGGATCTGACCTGCTTCTGCCAAGGTTTCTATCGAACTCTTGGAACTTTGTCGTCGTATCGTCTATAGGGACATCGTCATCTTGGAGGGAAGTCTTGGCTTTGTCACGCCGGTGGAATCCTAGAGCCAGTATCCGAAAATATAGATCACAGCACCCATGGCTTCAAGGTCTTCTCGGCGATTTTCAGTTTGTCTTCCCTAACTTACCCGGCATCTCTACCAAAATGCCGCGTGTAAATTAAGAAAGACAAAATTCCGGATGAGGCAACAATTTATTTAAGGCAAGAACAAACTATGAGTGATAATTAAAATAAAAGCAAAAGAAGGAAGTGTACAGAGTATAAAAAATAAACATAAACAATAATACTCTGCTAATAAAAAAATAAATACTTTGTTACAATATATTATACATGTACAGAATATTTAAACATTAAGATGCATGCAATTCTACTGTCCTGAAGGCTTATGTATATAGTTTACTTGAATTCCATTTCTGAGAATCCACCCTTCAGTGCAGCATATATAAGCAGAATGACTCAATACAATATTAGAGTCCTAAAGAAGCAATCTCGTATATTAAATTGGCGCAACCGCTGGGTGGGTTTACCACTGATTAGCCAAGCCCTCCAAATATTTTTCATCGCGTTAAGGACAGTAGAATTTTGATTGATAGGTAAAAGAAACATTCATGTCTTGATGTTTCCATTTTCTTTATATAAATCGCTTGTTAGTGCGTCATATTAATATTGTAACAGAACATTTATTATTTTATTAGCAGAGTATTATTTTTTATATTTATATTTTGCTATACTCTGTACACTTCCCTCTTTTGCTTATCTTTTGTTTATCACTCATAGTTTATTCTTGCCTTAAATAAATTGTTGTCTCATCCCGAAGTTGATCTTCCCTAATTTTCCAGGTGGCAATATATACATGTAGTAATTCTAATATGTATTATTATTTTACAATAGTATTAGGTATTATTTTATTATTTGGATATATAATTATAAATATTTTACCAGAATATTATAATAACTTTTCAATAAATAAATTCGTTGCCTTAAGCTTTTCCCTTTTTTCATAAATATTATCTTGCGAGAGATTCCTTCTATAGTAATAAAGGTTTTTTCGAATAGTTCTCTATTCGAGAACTTGTTTAGTTCAGTTCCTTGTTTTATAAAGGAATTGGCAGAAGATTTGCTTATTGTGGCAATGCGGAATGTGATGTTATAATTATAGTTGTTTTATTAACAAATATTATAAGATATTCTGAAAATTGAGCAATCCATAATGATAATTATATTTAGAAAAAAATGCAACTTTTGCAAATATCAATAAATATATTGATAATATAAAATTATAGATATTTAAAAAATATTATGGTTTAAAACTATTCAACTATTTAGAGTTTATATATTCCTTATAAAATGGCCTTAACATAGAATTTCTTGCGAAAGATTCCTTCTATAGTAATAAAAAGACTGAGTTTCTAAAAAAGAGTAAGGTAAATAATAAGGTAAATACACATTTTATCACACGATTGAATACATTTACCAACGGAAGATAAATAACCTCCACACAAAAATGAAAACATCGGATTTGCACATACAATATTTATCCGTGGAAATCTCGATTCACCAATCTCTTTCGTGCCATTTTAATATTTCTTCCCTTCATCTATCACAGGAATTTATTATAAAGCTAAGTAATGAAATTATATTTCTGTATACACATAACGATAATAGCTATCATGGAAGAATCATTAATAAATCTTTTTTTACCAATTTTTGATAAATGATCCAGAATATTTGACGAACAATGCCTTTCATCTTATCGTCCTTGTGAATGAAATAATAAATCTTTCTCAATGTATTTATGTTAGAAGGTGTTGTGTATTATATATTTTTATTATATTTTATAAAATATATACTTTAAATATATCCATTTTTTCAAAAACAATTATGATATTCTTTTGAAAATACATATTATTCGATTTGTATTGCCAAAATGTATTTGATCTATCGGGATAAAAATGTTTCTAATAAAAAAATAAAAGCGAATGAATAATTTAAAATATTTTACCAATTTTAACAACTATGAAGTGGGGTTTCATTCGCCAAAATTGTATCAATTTACCAACTGCGTGAATATTTCTTAAAGTTGAGATGAAGTATGGAAAAGGCAATTCTGGAATAATTAAAAACAATGAGAATAGTTGAAATTTATATTCCTATAAATGGCGCAAGCCATCAGCAACTTTCAGTTGCACGATAAGGAGATACCTTTTTCATAATTTATGCACCCTATCCAGTACAATATCACATTTGTATTATTTTTTCACTTTGATCGCAGTTCACGCAATTCTGGCCTTAACTACCCGTTTAATGATTTTCCAGGATGCCTGAATGACCAGTTTTTTGGTCGTTGAGGTACAGCTTGCACCACGCTGATGAGGGCCAACAGCCTGAAACGCGTCCGTGGTTAGCTATTCTTGATTAATCAAGAATGGGTATTTGGTCAATTCTGGAATAATTAAAAATCACCGAGAATAGTTGATATTTATTCCGATAGATGGCGCAAGCCATCAGGAACTTTCAGTTGCCCGATAAGGAGATGACTTTTTCATAATTTATGCACCTTAACCCAGTACAATAAAAAATTGTACTCTTTTTTCACTAGAGATGAAGTGTAATCATTCGTAATCATTTGACATTTCCTCAGCTAAACATATTTTTGGCCGACTTCCTATGGATCTCATGGAATAGAGTTCGCCCTAGAATAACCTGGGCCATTAGCCTTAAATCTTGATCTCTTAAGTGGACGCTTCTGATGTTGTGATATTGTCTCAGGCCCTTGGCCACTAGTTGGCAGCGACGGTCAATAGATGGTTCCTAATTTTGAATTATATTTTGACGGGAGAGTCGCCTATGCACTTATATATTGAGAATTTACTCTAAGAAAGGGTTGAAAAAGAGATGCAAATATTCAATTGAAAAGGCGGTATTTAGGAAACCGTTTCATCGAAAACATTTTTGATATTATTATTTGATAACAATTTTTTGTTTGTGTGATTGGAATTACTCTTTGAAAATACCAGAGTATGAATTACGACTTGCTATATTTGATTAAACGTATATCAGTTTTTTAAAATACAAATAGAAACGATATTTTATGATTGAAATATATTTTAAGATATAAATATATATATATATGAACAAGTAAATATAAAAATAATAAATATACATACATAGATTAACCTTACATTTTTCTCGAAAAGGTCTCTTTTCGATAACCTCAATATTATTCGTTTTTTTTTTGCAAAGGAATTTGACAAATATTTGCCTATTGTGGCTATGCTAAATGTGATGTTATTCAATGTATTTATTTTAATTAACGCATATCAAATCATATTTTGAAAATTTAGCAATACATAATGATATTTATATTTAGAAAAGTACATATATGCAATATATACAACTTTTCTTAATATCAAAAAATATATTTTTAATATAAAATAATGAATATTTCAACAATATAGTGGGTCAAAACTATTTAACAATTTAGAGTTTATATATTCCTTATGAAATGGCCTTAATAAATCATTTAATATAAAATATATAGTCACATAGGTATGCAATATGTTCGGTTATATATATAAAGGTTTTATAATATTTTAAAGGAAAGGTATACAAAATTTCGATGTCGAATTGAAAGTATAATGTCGAATTGAGAGTATAATGTCAGTATAGCAAGCTATTACTGAACCAAATAAGTAGAATTAAATATAATTTAATGTAAATAATGTAACTGCCGAAGTAAAAGCATGAATTTGTTATAATCCTATATTGTTACATAAAAAAACCTTTTTGATACTCAAATAATAATATTTTATAATTTGTTTTTAATCATCATTATATCAAAACTATCTTTCATATAAATTATATTTAATTCTACTATATATATATATATGTTGAAATCAATTTTATAATAAAATATATATTTACTTTCAAATGGAACAATACAAAATTCACTCCGGAAACCCATTTTAAAAACTTTTGAAATTGTGCAAAAGAAATTTTAATAAACCATAAATTGAGCAAACTGCAATACCCGAATGTTATTTATCAAAGTCCAATTTTTTAAAAGAGATTTCCAATAAAAGTCATTTCAGAAATTTTATCCACACAAAAGTGAACTCAATATCAATAAACGTTACAAAGATCGATTTTTTTTCTTGAAAAAAAAAAAAGATTTAAAATTTCGAATCTTTCCATTTAATGCTCGAAAAATAACTTTAAATATTTGAATACGATATTTAAAATTGGATGGTTCGCAATAAACAAAAACAAATTATTATTCTAGATGATTTTTTTCTAAAAGCTGTTAATCCTATTATAAATTCAACGTTCAAACAATAATTAACTGCTTAGTTATCCTTTTTTTCTAATAGCTTTTAAAATATAAGCATAGAAATTTTCTCTGGATAAATTCCAATTTAAATTAGATTATTTTAAAAACTTTCTAATGATTAATTTCAATTTTTTCGTAGATTAAAAAAAAATGATTCACTCTTTGATTTATAAAAATTGTTATTACAAGTATTCCTTAAATGTGAAAAAATAAAATTATTTTTTATAAATAAGTGTAAAATTGGTATTTTCTCGCACGCAACCTAAAAGGATAAATGATGGAAAATTAATATCAATATATAGCATATATATTAGATAATAAAAAGTCATATATTGGATTAAATAAAATATTTATTACCAACCTTTATCAAGACATTACATTTTTGTATAAACAAACACAGCGCAGCATAGTGTTATAATATCACAGTTGATAATATAGCATATATACACCAATGGTAATTGAAATTGATACATTAAGAAGGTCAACTGCTACATAAATGTAGTTTATATGATGCAGGAAGATGCTTTGCTATCAAAATAATCAAATATAACGCATCCATGCAAAATAGCCACCGGTAATTACACCTACAATGTGCTGAAAAGAGATTGTACAGCAGGTTTATCATACAGAAAATGATTGTGAATGATACAGAAATTGTTTGATGATTATATTTAACCCATTCCTGCAAAATAGCAATGGGTAGCAATATCTACAATTTGCTGAAAAAGGATTTTACAGCAGGTTTATCAAAGAAATTTCAATTGAAACGTTGATTATTTGTGAATGTTTACAATGTTAGCGATGCCTTGTGTAAGAATGAGAAAGGCCCAGCAAAATGTTTCTTAGTTTGACAGAGTAAGAATTTCACCCATGCATGATTATGGTTTATCCTACCGCAGCATTACTGCAAGCGTCGATCGAGTTCCAATGTATGTTAGCAGATTATAGAATCGAGGAGTTAAGGACGGTCATACAGAACGACGTACTGGATCTAAGCGGAACGCTATCACTAATTATTGAATCTTGCAGCAGCAGAAGACTTAGAAGAAACCGAAGCTACGATGCAGACTTCAAGAAATAACGGAGGAAACTCGGGCCCTGAGGAAGAATTTGAGTATCAAAAATTGCCTCCCAAATTTGTCCTGATATAGGTCCGGAAGAGAAACCTCAGTCAGAGGCTTAACAAGGTTCAATCTATAAATATTCAAAGAAACAGGTTGAAGGAAAGCCAAGTTCTTCAGAATCTAAGCAAGCTAGACTACCAGTAGAGAGGGCTCTTATCAAATTGTATGAAAATATTAGCGAGGAAAAAAAGGAATGTTGGCTCAATTGGAAATATTCTTCAGCGTAGCCTCAAGATGCTTTTTAAGATTATCCGAAAATAAAATATTCCTTCGTTCAAGCCATCACTATCACTAACAGCCGAGAAGATCGACAGGTTACTCACATCGCCTCGTACAGTCAAATCTATCATTTTCAAAGATATATATGAGTATATCATTTTTTCAAAATTGATTCAGACATCAAAGTTTGTTGATCATCTATAATCATAACTCGTTTTACATAACTCTATAGGATTAATTCTCTAATATGATTGTGTAAATAATAAAGAAAAAAAGAAGAGAACTCGCAAATCTTTTGAGGTTGCCCCAACAATTAGTAAATACACACACAGATTTATTAAGACCACCGGTCTTGTACAGATTCACCACAGGAAGAAAGGAAGCATAGATGGAGGTCCTATACTTCAGGCAGCACAGAACCCAACAACAGTCTTCAGGTCCGACACATGTCCAGTGGCCACACGTTCCTTATTGCATACGTCATACGTCAAGGTTAGCGTATCACTGAAAAGGTAAATGTGAAATCAGCCGTGTTATAGTATTCGATTTCCTCATCCAAATTTTACACGACATTCGGCGATTATATTATTCTCCTTTGTGACTGAGGCCTTGTACAATTAGAAAATACTGATAAAAGCCAACCTTGAAAGAATGGGTTGAAAGACGCCCTCAGTATTGCAACAATACTTTTTATTCCTAAACACATCCACGATAAGAGTAAGAATATTCTAGGAATCTGTCCATGTAATGTTCAAGCTGATGAAAAAGTAAAGCCGATTCTACCAGCATACAATGCAATTTGATTGAATATTAGTAATATCGTGAAATTGTAAAACTGGTGTAATGGCATATCTTTTGATTTAAATATACACATTTAGCAAAGAAAGGATCAATATAAATCATTAATAGGTTGTTTCCAAAATATTTGACCTTCATTCTTAATAATAAATATCACCTTGCTATTGGATTATAATTTAATTGAATACCATTCAATAATCACTAACTTAATATTACAAATATTAGTTGGTACTATAAAATGTAGGTATTCAAACAAACTATAGAAATGTAAAAAATGCGCAAACTAGAAATTCATAAGTTATATAACAATAAAAACAATATTTTGAGATTTGATAATGATTAATTTGATTTGATATTTTTTTTTGTAGATAATAAGAAAAACGAATCGCTCTTCAATTTTATATATATACATTTTTTATTACGACTATTCTAAAAATACGAAAAACATATTCAATATAAATAAGTAAAATTATTATTTTAGAACGCAAAAAATGAAAGACTGAATAATTAGAAAATTCTAAAGGGAAAAAAAACTAATATTTTCTCATTTATAATATAAAAAAATAATGTGTTACATGGAGGCCTTGATTTTTTAAAAGTTATTTCATTCAAACTTATTTCATAGAGCGTTATATAATAATATTCTCCTTTATTTTATAAAAATAAATAATTCCTACACAAGAAGACCTTGAGTCAATTTATATAGGTGCTTTACTATTATTTTAAGTTATATAATCCCCTGGATTAAAGTTTTTTTTTATTATTATTTTGCCGAGCTTTCGAACATTTATTCTCTTTCACAGGAGCAAAATAGAATACGTATAGGAATATGTACTGTTTATATATATATATCTGCAAATTTACATATATTAAGATATTTGCATGTGAAAAAAAGGGGACGACAGAAATATACAATTATAACAGTAGTATTATTATTGAGAATTTTTTTTTTACTTTTATTTCATTGAGCTTTATGCATAATGTATACGCAACAATTTTCATTGTTTAAGATAATTTTATTGAAAGATATTTTTTTGAAAGGATATTGAGATAAATTATATTCAGTTTTGACATCTATTTTGACAGAAGAAACTCCTTCTATTTTTAAAGGTATTATATATTATATTTTTGAAATTATATTTAAAATCAATTGTTATCTATAGTTAAAATTTGTAATAATAATTTTCGGCAATATCTCTTTCCAAGTATAAAATAATTTCTTTATAACCTCACTGCAATGATAAAGGTTATTGAATGAGAGAGCTTGGCTCATCAGTAGTGAACCCTCTCAGCGGTTTCAACAAATTAATCTACAGACCGCTCTACTATTGTATTGGATTGGTTTTGTTATATACCCTGCATTTACTATGGAATACTGCTTTGGGATGTTTAGGGAAACCCAATCGATATGAGATTATATATTATGAATTATAATATATATAATATAAAATATAATTGATATGAAATCAGCATATATATATATTAAAAATAAAGAAGGCATCTCCTGACCTCGAGCACATGTGCTTTTTAGATTGCAGAGCGCCATCTAGTGGAACAAAAAAATAAACTAAACGTTTATTTAGCTTGCACCGTAATGTTTAGCAAAATATAAATCACATGTGCTCGTTGTCAGGAGATGCCTTCTTTATTTTTAATATCAACACCTGACCCACTTATCTTTTATTTTTTTATATATTGTTTTTTCATATATATATATGAATGATTATTCATAAATGCAATTAAGATTTATTTATTTCAAATTGAAGCGCTAAGTAAACATTGTTCCACCAGATGGCGCTCTGCCATCTAAAAAGTATATGTGCTCTTGGTCAGGATATGCCTTCATATTTTTAATATCAACACCTTTTTATTTATTTTTTTTCTATTGTTTTAGGCCGTAAAGAATAGCCGTATGAAATTATCAAGTGAAATAAAAACTTTGACATCAAATATTTACATTAAAAATGTGTGTTTATAATTATTAAAATAAAAGAGAAAAACGATTTTTACCTTTGTAAACATTCTAAGTACAAATAAAGCTTTTGAATCTATTCACGATAAAATAATAATGTATTGTTAGTGATTATATATTTTAAAATAAATATAGAGATGACTTGATGCACTAGCGCGCCATCCGTTATCAAAATTCGTAACTATTATAAACGCGTAATATTCTTTTTTTTTTTAAATCAATTTCTACTGCCCTTACTGCAATGGAAAAATTAATGGCAGGGCCTTGCTCATCAGTGGTTAAAACTCTTACGCATTTAAAATAGTTTCGAAATTTGATAACAGATGGCGCTCTAGTGCATCATATTATAAATGTTCTAATAAAAAACACAATTTGATATTTGCGGAAGAGCGATTGCTCGAAGCATATCATAGTTAGTAATTCTACTGTCCTCAAAACTTATGTCCATAGTTCTTCTAAAATACCCATTCCAAGAGTCTAGCAACAGTATCACTATAAAAGGAAGTTCCAAAAATGCAATATACCAGCGGTATTGTAGATTAAACTGGCGAAACCGCTGGGAGGGTTCACCACTGATGAGCCAGGCCCTCCCATTAATTTTCCATTGCAGTAAGGGCAGTAGAAATTGTCTAATTTCAAAAAGAATATTACGCGTTTGAAATAATTTCGAATATCAATAGAGATAACTTATTTGAGATAATATACATTAGTTATAAATTTAGTCAACTATATATAAATGTGTAATAATTATGTAAACTGAAGACAAAAATATTCATGTAAGGAACGAATAGAATTTAAGGATATCTGCTAGGCAGGGTGTTGAGGTGCAAACCCAACCCTAAGGCACATTGCCAACAAGATGTAAAAACATTTCCAGAAATCTTATTATTTCAAATTGAATTTGCTCCATTTGCACCTTTTCTGTAATTCTACTTTCGTGGAAAGCTTTCTCGATACTTTACATTCAAGATTAACCGAAAAATTTAACTTTACATATATAAAAATATAATTTTTATCAGTATATCTGTATATTTATTCTTATATTTAATATATACTTGAACATAATGCCAAATCATCTTTCTGTAAATATACTCAATCTTATGAACACTTTGGCAATTTTAGAGCTATTTGTACACAGATTTATAAATCACTACTAATTCGTCGTGTAAATAATTAAATATATATATGTAAATAATTCTAATATAGCACAATAGTCTGATAGACTTCGTGCTTCTGTAATAATAAAATAAATAAATATTTAGAATATTAATTTGTATTATATTGTCGTGATATCAAATTTAAGTTTTAATAAACAATTTATAAACTTCGTGAGTGATGTTTTCCACACAACAAAACTAGAAACAAGAAATTAAAAATCAGTTACAGAATTTACACATCTTACTTATTGTATATATATAATATATAACATTAAACATAAAATTATTTGCCTATTTACTAATAGAGACCTTTTCTTTACCTTCGATTACATTTGATTTACATTACAACAACAAAAAGGCTTTATTAAGGCCCATTGCCCTGTATGGTTTCGCCATACAACAACAAAATAATACAGTAATATTTTCTCCCTTTCCCCATGTGCATGTGAGCCTTTGTTTGAAAAGGGATTTATTTATATATCTGTTTTAAATCTTTCCTCAATACCTATTTTGTGTATGAATTTATTTACACTTGATTTGTAGAAATTATACAAATTATACAAATATAATATTTGATTTACATTAACCAATTTCGTTACAATATAAAGAAATAACTATTTTTTCCTTTTAAAAAGTTATTTCTATCTATGAACGCAATTGAAATCAACGAAAAGGAAAAAATAATCAGTAAATAGAATTGTAAACTAATTTATTATTCTATTCTTATATAAATTAGAGACAATAAAACTATGCGATTTAATTAGTCAATTAAATATGCAATTCTCTTTATCAGTTCGAATGAATACTTTTACTAATTGGCCTGAATATTAAGCTTATGGTGTTCATATACGTATATATATAATATATTAAGAAAAGGCATTGTCTAATCGTACAACTAAAAATTGCTGATGGCTTGCACCATCTGTCGTAACAAATATCAAATTATCGTTGATTTTTTTTTAATTATTCCAGAATATCGTACATGAAAAGATTAATTTGAAATCCTGAAAAATTTGCGTGATCAGAAGACATAAAAATGCTTTTAATATCAACATCTGACCATTTGTATATATTTTATTTTATTTTATTTTTTCATATGAAAAGCGTATTTACGCAAATTTGGCCCAAAATACCCATTTTTTGACTTCCCAGGAAGCTTCTGGGACCATATTTTGGTCGTAGAAGTAATATCTGCACCACGTTGAAGAGCGCCAACAGCCCGAACCGCTTTCGTGGTTGACCTTTTTGATTTATCAGGAAATTGGGTTAGCCAAATATCACGTAACGAGTTAAATAAAGGTTTAGTTTATTTTTGTTGCACTAGATGGCGCTCTACCATCACTTTAATTCGATATTTCGACGAGGCTGTTCGCCTATCTTCTTCTGAATTTGATATCTGTTCCCTGGATACTATGCAGAGAATATGAAAATGGGAAGCTACCACAGATGGGAAATACAATAATCACACCTCACGTGTCACGCCAGCATTATCCACCAGTCACGTTTTATATTAAGATGAATACATGAAATATATAAGACATTCCCGCGTCACTGAATTTATCATTCTTTATTTAGTGCAATTATTAATTTATACTAAAGATACTGACGCACCATCTACACACACACACACACACACACACACACACACCTTCAAGAAGAACGCCATGTTTATTCTTTATACTGTCCTCTAAGATTATCTACATACAATCGCTGAATATCTTAACCAAAGGTTTCTTCAACGTGTCGGTTGTATGGGCAGTTTGCCCGATACAATATAAGATCCAGGCATTCACTCTCATCGAGAAATATTGTCGATTAAACTGAATAAACCGATAGGAGTGTTGAGCATCGATAAGCCAGACCTTTCTAATAATTTACCCTTGCGTTCAATAACACTCAAAAACGTAAATACAACAGTAAAGGAAAATTCATTACAAAAACCAAAATACCCCAGCCCATATGCAATCTCAACATGAACAGAGAATCAACTACAACAATTTCAAGAATCAGAACAGGACATTTCAAAGGAATGAAGATAAACCCAGACCTGACTAGACCTTACAGAAAGTGCAATACCTGTAACAACACCCAACTCACTCCGTACCATATATACAGTTGCCCGGCCATCCTTTCAGCCCTCAATATGGCAGACATCAATCCAAAAGAGGACATCCATTCGGACAAGGCACCTTTGTTGGTTGGTATTGTAATCAGGGTGCATGGACCGATCTGATATGCTCCATGGACAAGACACCATCATTATTCCTACGGATACATTTACACATATTTATCTACTAAAATGTTAAATATACCTTCAAAATTACACTAATACGAGGTGTGTTCAAAAAGTAACGCGAATTTTGAATTTTCGCGGGTTACGTATATTCGAATTTCGATCTTTTTGTGGCTTTATGTTGGTACTCATCTCTCTCACTTATGCCGACAAGCTCGACCATTTTGAATGTTCACTTAATTGTTGACAGCTGCTTTGCTTGCAGGTGTTTTGGAATGTCTTCGATATTCACTTATTTAAAAAAATGGATCAAAGAACCTGTATCAAATTTTATGTGAAAAACGAAATTAAGTGCGCGGATGCATTCCTAATGTTTACTTTGGCATACGGAGAAGCTACCTTGGACCGAAGCAACATTTATCGGTGGTACAAAATGTTCTCAGAAGGCCGAGAAGATGTGAACGACGAAGAGCGTGCCGGACGCCCGAGCACTTCAACAACAGACGAAAAAATTAATGAAGTGGAGAAAATGATATGGGCCAATCGTCGAATCACCGTTAGAGAAGTTGCTGAGGACCTAAACATATCGATTGGCTCGTGCCATTCGATTTTTATCAATGATTTGGGCCTGAGACGGGTCGCCGCGAAATTCGTACCAAAATTGCTCCATTGCGACCAAAAACAGCATCGCATGAACAATGCTAATGAGATGTGGGACTCTGTCCGCGACGACCCAAATTTGCTCCAGAGGGTCATAACTGGTGACGAAGCGTGGGTTTATGGTTATGACGTGGAAACCAAAGCTCAATCATCTCAATGGAAGCTGCCGCACAAACCAAGACCGAAAAAACCGCGCCAAGTTCGGTCGAATGTGAAAGTTTTGCTGACAGTTTTCTTCGATTGCAGGGGCGTGGTGCATCATGAGTTCTTGCCACAGGGTAGAACGGTCAATAAGGTATATTACCTGGAAGTTATGCGCAATTTGCGCGAAGCAATCCGCCAGAAACGCCCGGATTTGTGGAAGAACAAAAATTGGCTTTTGCACCACGATAACGCCCCTGCTCACACATTGGCCAAAAACAACACACTAATGATGCCGCGCAGCCACCGTATTCCCCAAATCTGGCGCCGTGTGACTTTTTCTTGTTCCCTAAACTGAAGAGGCCCGTGAAAGGACGACGTTACGCTACGCTTGACGAGATAAAGACGGCATCGAAGAAGGAGCTGAAAAAGATTTTAAAAAATGATTTTTTGAAGTGCTTCGAAGATTGGAAAAACCGTTGGCACAAGTGTATAAATAAAGAAACTTATCTTTTTTGAATCTATTCGTTATTACAAGTGTATAATATCTCATGGGGATTACTTTGAAGGGGACAAAATAGGTATTCATGAATAAATACATATTTTTGAAAAAACACAAAAGTCGCGATACTTTTTGAACACACCTCGTATATGAATAATAAGTTAGAATACATTTTGAGATCTCTTTATCCTCCAAAGGAAAGTAATAAACGCTGTATTATAATGATTTCTATCCAAATATAAAATAATATTTCTGAAAACACTTTTTCTCTTTAGGCATATTTCATTTATCAGCTTTTAACTCTTGAAGCTGTTGGTACCTGAAAATCTCATCTTTGTTGCAACGTTGGTCGATTTTTGGTTTCTTGACGTTAGAATCGGTATACCTCGAACTGTCTGATTGGTACGGTCATTGTGTTGGATTACAAAGCCATACTTAGCTGGTCAATTAGTCAATAGTAAGAGAGGTACGTTATGTATTAGTAGAATAAAGATATTTGTTTTTAAAAACCTTCATTTATTATTACTTTATAATAAGAACGGTATAGTTTAAAATCCTAATTATTCAATATACTCTGCGTGACATTGAAAATGGAACACCAAGAAATAGTGGCCAGAAAGTGATGAAATTCGGCAGACAGAGAGAGACAGGGACGAAAAATAAGTGATCTTTATTTCAAAATGATAGTCATAATACAGAGCGAGAACGGCGTCGGCTTAGTAGCAAGTAGGACCACCGCGGACGGCGATGCACGCAGCAACACGTCTAGGTAGAGAGTCAATCAGAGTACGGATGGCGTCCTGAGGGATGGCTCTCCATTCCCTCTCAACCATTTGCCACAGTTCGTCTTCTGAACGCGGCTGTGGCAAGGCATGCAAACGGCGTCCAATGATGTCCCAGACGTGCTCGATTGGTGAGAGATCAGGATAGTAAGGTGGCCAGGGAAGCATCTGTACATCTTGCAGAGCTTGTTGGCTAATGCGAGCAGTGTGCGGTCGGGCGTTATCCTGCTGATAAAGGGCATTGGGTACCGCCTGATGGTAGGGGAGTGTCACCGGTCGCAGCACATCATCAACGTATCGTTGGGCCGTCATAGTGCCCTGAATACGAAGTAAAGGTGACCTGGAATCATACGCGATTGCGCCCCAAACCATGATTCCACGTTGTCGCACGGTGGGGCGTTCCACAATTGCTGCCGGATTGGACCTTTCTCCACGTCGACGCCACACGCGTACACGGCGACTATCACTGGACAAGCAGAAACGCGACTCATCTGAGAACACGACCCTGTGCCATTCCGTCATCCACGTCGATCTAGCCCGGCACCATTCCAAACGTTGGCGCCTATTCGGTGGGGTCAATGGCAGTCTTCTTAGCGGACGGCATGAGTGCAAGCCATTAGCAACCAATCGACGAGAAATGGTTTTGATCGAGATGGAATGATCTAGGGTGTCTTGCACATGTTGCAGGATGACGGTACAAGTGGCTTGTGGGGCCGCCACTGCTTGTCGAAGGATACGCCGATCCACACGTGCTGACGTCACTCTGGTTGCACCGACATTCCTATAAATTGCCACATTTCCTTTCCTTGTTCCAACCATCTTCTCCACAGTCGGTGCACCGTGGACGCACCAAGGTGTGTATCAGCTGCGATTTAATGTATGGACCAACCTGCGCTTTTCAGTCCGATCACCATGCCCCTCGTAAAAACGTCTGTCTGCTTGAACTGCCTCCGTTTACGATGACCTGGCATTCTCTGTTATTACACGTGTCTTTTGACACAAGAACAAAATTTCTACAATGATTTTCCTTGAAGAAATAACGACACGAATACTGTCCTTTCTGCAAGTTCCTTCCCTTATATCTTACTCCATGTGCGCACGAGTGCTGCGCATTTTACATCATTTGCAAAACTCGGTTAGGCGCGTCTACCCTGAAATTTGCATAATTTTCTGGCCACTATTTCTTGGTGTTCCATTTTCAATGTCACGCAGTGTATTATACATAAATATTATTTATATAAAAACACAATACATTGATATTTTTAGAGCAAATCGCCTTTATTAGGTAGAGATATTTTGAAGATATGAAGTATTTTTGCTTCGTAAACAACATACATTACCAAAAATAAATAATATTGTGGTGGTTCGTCTGGTTTTGAAGAAATGATTCAATTATTCATTCCAAGGTATTTTAATTTTTTATTACAGATAAAATTAAAAATTAATATCATTGTTAATTATTATTGTTACAAATTATAATCTAGTAAAGAATAGTTTAAAAAGGTTTGATAAAAATGGATGAATGAAAATGGCCGCTTTTGGAGGCGTCAAAACAATGGTATCCTCCCCCGTGCTTTCCACGTCACCACCGCCGCGCATGCGCCGACTTGGCGTCACGGCCGGCCGAGGTGGTGGCGGTTGAAAGGGCTGTTCAAAATTGGCGGTGGGTCAAAACACCATCACAATATTAAGTTACTTTAATACTGTAAATAATATAATTTAGTAAATGCATATTATACACCACTAATAAAGTATTTTACTCGGATGATGAACAAGTGCATCTTCCTGATGTATAATTAAAGAAAGAAGTGTCTCTTATGGTATATGAATATCATCTTCCGTAACATTATGTTGCATGCTTTAATGAAGACCAACTTTTGTCATTCCACCAGCTTAAACAACTGTTTTATTTATTCGAGCAATTTCATAACCCCTCTGGCAGGATGTACTCATTAAGACCAAAGCCCGAAACCATGGTATACAGGTTTGCCTTTTGTCTGAATTTACGCATGAATTTATCCATCAGTGACTTCCAGTTGCACGATAAGGAGAGGTTTTTTCTTAATATATATATATTTAAAAACGAAAGAAAAAAAAAAAGATAAAAAGATCAGGTGTTGAAATCAATATTAAAAATGGCATATCCTGACCAGGAGCACATGTGCTTTTCAGAAGGCAGAGCGGCATCTGGTGGAAAGAAATCAACTAAACATTGCCATCCACGGATGATTTCTGTTCCACCAGATGGCGCTCTGACTTCTGTAAAGCACATGTGCTCCTGGTCAGGATATGCCATTTTTAATATATATATATTTATGTTTCGGTATAAATATATAAGCTTGGTGTATATTCGTTAAAATAATTGATTTTGAAGTTTCTTATTAAGTGCAATCCTTTGCTAAAAAATGAGAAAAAATATTTATTTATAATATAAAGTAGTTTAATTTTTGGAACTTTTTAAAAAATAAAATTACAAAAAATTATCTAAGTTTTATTTATTTACTAGCGAACGTACCCGGCTTCGCCCGGGTTTTACTCGAGTAAAGGTTTGTCTAACGAATCTCTCGATAAAGTGAACATTTTTTCCCGGTCTCATGAAAAATACTCGATAAGTTGAATAAAATCAATATTAATTGGCTCCCTTGGTAATTGGAAGTTAAAGGAATAGTATCTTGCCTTGGAATTGTATCATTATTCTTGTATGGATGTACCCGGCTTCGCCCGGGTTTTACCCGAGTAAAGGTTTGTCTAACGAATCTCTCGATAAAGTGAACATTTTTTCCCGGTCCCTTGAGAAATACTCGATAAGTTGAATAAAATCAATATTAATTGGTTCCCTCAGTAATTGGAAGTTAAAGGAATAGTATCTTGTCTAGGAATTGTATCATTATTCTTGTCTCAAATAAATTGCCGTGTCATCCTGAATTTTGTCTTTCCTAATTTTCTACGTTACAAAATCATCGTATCATCATGATAATATTTAGAGCAGATTGTTGAATTATAACCGTGATATTACAATATTTATCTTATTATTTTTAGGCGAAAAGTTATTTCAAAAATTTTATTTGCTAGAAACCTTCCCAGTACTATACTAAATAACTTCCCAAAGTTTCATGGCGTTCCAATGAGTGGTTTGGTCAGGCATAAAGGTCAGACAGACACGCATACATATATTTATTTATATATATATATATAGATTACCATTTGTAAATAAGACACGCTATATCCGATCTGGATAATTGCGCGTGAAACTATTTACAATAATTCATATTGTAGTAGAGTAGGTAACAGAATTATCAAAAGAAAATACAAATTAAGAAAAAAAAAACAATAAATCAACATATACGATAGACAAATAAGCAATAACATAAGAGGATAGAAGAACCCACAAGTTAGTTATATACAATATGTTAAGCAATGATGGAAGTTGATTTAATGAAGTTATCTGTAATAATTAGTATCGTGGAGAGAGAAAGTTGATCAGGTTGACCTATTTACAATGAGTTATATTCTAATAATTAATGTATAATTTTTTAGGTTTTCTATATCATTTTTCATGTTAAAAAGTATAATTATTTGGGTAATTTTAAGAATAAAAAAAGGAATAATAAAAAAGGAAACATACCAAAAATCACGTTGATATTTTTATAATAGTCATGAATGAAATTTAATATTTACGAAATTTATTTAAAATATATGTATTAAAATTAATCTTTTCAAACGATATAATACAAAATAAAATAATATATAAAATGTCTTATTGAAACTAATATAGAGAATCAGTTTGAAGAATCATATATTCAATTAGAAAATAAGCAAATGGAAGTAGTTTAAAAAGAGTGTTGAACAAGGAATTTCAAGAAAATAGTTTGTAAACGAGTAATTTATTAAAATATTATTTTTGGCTTATTAAATAAAGACTACTTATAGGTAAATAGCCTTCCAAAAAAGCAGAAGTATTAAAATGTATAATAGAATTCCAATAGTCCTTATAGAATTGAAAAACAGGTCGCTATGTGATCGACTGGTATAGAAATATATAAATCATAAGGGTGATCTTATAGAACAGAGAGAGACGATGAAGGAAAAAGGTTTAATTAAAGGTCAATCAATTTCAGCATCGGAAAACCGAAGATAAAGAATGATGTATCATAAATTTAATAAATGCTGGCATCTTTTGACAACTGCAGTTTCGAACTCTATGCTCCTTTCATAAACTATCGGCTGCATCGATGTTTGGGAGTTGAAATCATTTTCTTGATTTATAATCTGACAATCTTCAATAGCTTTCTTTTATATAGCTTGATATATCATAAAATGATTGAGTAATTTATATAATGGGTTTAATAATATATATGTATATTTCCAAGAGTATGTAAATTATATATGTGCCTTTATTCTAACGGGAATAATCAGATATAGAGAACTTTATAGAGAATATTTTAAAAATTGAATAATTGGTGAGTGAAAAAAAAATATTAAAACATATTATTTATATTACTTCTTATAGAACTTCATTCTAATGGGCAAATATTCGATCTAGAGAGATATATATCGAGAATTATTTTTAAATTTGAATAATGCGTCGGTAAAAATAAAATATTAAAACCCTTCATATACATTTAAACCTGTCTATAGCGCCCCCTCTAAATAGCGCCTTCCTCTCTCTAGCGCCCAATTTTAAATACGTAGTAAGATGCGATTTACATTAAAAGTGACCTGTCTATAGCACCCCCTCTCTATAGCACCCTATTTTGATGAGTCCCAATAGTGGGCGCTATAGATAGGTTTAACTGTAAATTAATTATGAGCCAATAACACGTCATTTATATATAAGAAATTAAATCAGTAAAATACTAATGTTCCACTAACATTATTGTGATGAAAATAAATTGGGAGTTACTACATATATACAGTTAACTGGCGCAATGTGTTTCCTTTCAATAATATCATCAAATATTATATATACAGTTAACTGGCGCAATGTGTTTCCTTTCAATAATATCATCAAATATTATATATACAGTTAACTGGCAATGTGTTTCCTTTCAATAATATCATCAAATATTATATATACAGTTAACTGGCAATGTGTTTTCTTTCAATAATATCATCAAATATTATCTCTACAGGTTTTTACTGGTAATAAATTTATTTTCAATAATATCATCAAATATTATCAATACAGGTTTTTCTGGTAATGTGTTTATTTCCAATAATATCATCGAATATTATCTCTACAGGTTTTACTAGCAATGTGTTTCTTTTCAATAATATCATCAAATATTATCTCTACAGGTTTTTACTAGCAATGTGTTTCTTTTCAATAATATCATCAAATATTATCTATACAGGGTTTTCTGGTAATGTGTTTCTTTTCAATAATATCATCAAATATTATATATGCAGGTTTTTCTGTTAATGTGTTTCTTTTCAATAATATCATCAAATATTATATATGCAGGTTCTAATTGGTAATGTGTTTCTTTTCAAATATACCATCAAATATTATCTAAACATTTGATGATATTATTGAAAAGAAACACCTTGCCAGTAAAAACCTGTAAAGATAATATTGGATGATATTACTGAAAAGAAACACATTACTAGTAAAAACCTGCAGAGATAATATTTGATGATATTATTGAAAAATAACACGTTGCCAGTAAACTGTAGATATAATATTTAATGATATTATTGAAAAGAAACACATTGCTAGTAAAACCCTATAGATGTAATATTCGTAATATTATTGAAGATAAATACATTACCAGTACACTTTGGAGAAATTATTTGGTAATATTATTGAAAAGAAACACATTGCCAGTGAATTTATTTGTTACAAATTTCAAACATATATTCAATCTACAGTACCCCATCATTTAAAGATAGACCAAATAAAAGTAGTGTTTATAATTTCTTACAATGAATTGCAATGATAAAAAAATTGATTACCATTATTTATATTGTTTAGATGAAGAGAAAGGAAGATAGGTGAATTTGAAAATATTCAAAAATAAAATGTAAAAAGGATAAATTGAGAATATAAACCAACTTGCTAGACCAAGAGTCTAGCAACAGTATCACTATAAAAAGAAGATCGAAAAATGCAATATAACAGCGTTATGGTAGATTGAACTGGCGAAACCGCTGGGAGGGTTCACATTGATGAGCCAGGCCCTGCTATTAATTTTTCCATTGTGGTAAGGGCAGTAGAAATTGTTTAATTTCAAAAAGAATCTTACGCGTCTAAAATAGTTTCGAATTTTCATAAAAATGGCGCGCTAGTGCATCATAGTATAATTTTAAACAATGAAATTTGTGTATTCACACTATATACACATTTAAGGTACATACAAACAAGCAACAATTATATAGTTTCATAAGTGTCAGAGTTTTATATTTAGTATTTTAAATTTTTATCAAAATATATCTTGCAGTTGTTTCACAAATATAAATATTTAATTGGAATTTAAAATTCTAATGGAGTCAAAAAGCGTGGTGTAATATAAAAATGCCAGAGAATTCACAAAAATATGTTTATATATTTCAATGTGCAAATTTGTAGAGGTGTGCTGTTTATATTATCAATAATGTATGAATCAAATCGCACACTTTCAGAATATGATAGCTATAAAATGTCATATATTTTAATAAATCATTTGAATATCGTAAACTAAACATACATTATTCAAAATACTGGAGAAAAGTGTTTAAATATTTTGAACAATGTTGTCAGATTCCTAAAAATATTTTATTTAAGAAACTATTCGAATATTTTTATTATAACAATATTTTTAAATCCCGCTATGTTACAATAATAAATTTGCATCTATACTAAATATATCATATTTTATTAAGTATGATTCGTTATTTCTCTTAAATATTTCAATTGCGAGAGTGTCCAATCTTCCAGAACTACATAAATCGGGAAAACATTGAATACATGGATCTTTTTATGTTAATAAATAGTAGGACTCATATTTTAAATTTAGAAAATTCTGTAAATATATATATATGATTTTCTCTCTTGGTTAAAAGAACCGTAATTGCCAAACTAAGTATATTTGCTTGTTTTTTTATTCATTAGTTGGTTATAAATTCAAGCATGATTTTAATGTAATTTCCTATATTTTCCTTCTTTAAACTCTACTCAAACCTTGTAATTATTGAATTGTTTATTAAATATAGTCTCTGAGTTTAGCGTTGTTTCTTGACGCAAGTATCCCTTGTGGGGATATCGCATCTGATTCGATTTGATAATTAAAAAGTACCTTTAAATGAATTAATAATATAATTAATAGATATAATATATTGTAGCGTTGAGAAATCAGGTCTTTGTATATCTGAAGGTGTGAAAGTATTTATTTATGACGTCACCACGAACAGTCGTCAAATATTAACAAATTAACCAAATTATAAACAACTAGGGAATCTTGAACAAGCAAGCAAAGAATATTTTTAAGATGATTTTACAAATACAGAATAATATATATTTTTATAATCTGTTGAATATTTTCATTGAATATTAATAAATTAAATTAAATAATAAATTATATATTCGCCACAATATATAAAATATTAATATAATATTATTGCCACAAACTAAATAGCGAAATCTGAATAAAATTCAAGGAAAATTGAATATCTTCTAATAATTGATTATATATTTAGTTTAAATATGTGAAAAGCTATTACCATTGGGATTGCAGAAGATCCTTTGATATATAGACGTACTTGGATAAGGTGTCATTCTGAGATGAATTGATAGCGTAAAGGCAACTTTCTAAGATAAATTACTCAAGAGGAATAAAAGGAGCCAAAACCTTTATAATTGATTTTTTTCAAAATTATTTTTATCGAAACTACTTTTGAGGAAAAATTGTTAAAATTGTCTTCTAAATTAAGAAAAGACAAAAAAATCAATCAAATTTTCCAATTTAGAAATATAATTGCTTTTGAATTAATGGATTCATTTTATAAACTAATTGACAATAAAATTATTTTTTTTATCGTAACTATTATATATTGTTCAGGTAAATTGATTTGGTGTTAGCTTTCATTTTAATACTATATAATATAAACATTATTTTCTTAATTATCCCATTATATAATTATACAATGTCATGGAGACAAATTCATAAAACTAATTCACAATCTTGTTAGGGAGGTCGGTGGAAGAATTATCTAAACCGTTGGTTTCCGACCCGGGTTCGATTCCCGCATTGGGCACTTTTTTTTTTTTTTTTATAAAAAAAAAAAAAAGAAGAATAATGCTCCAATGGCCTCCGATTCTTGCAAAGGTCCAACCTCATCAACGACTGTAAGTAACCAAACGGGGCTCTGGCACATTTGTAAGTACAAAGTCGAACTGCTATTCACATGTGTAGACATGTGGTGCACTTACAGTAAAAGCAGTGGCCTACTTCCCACCATGATTATCATGGCCAGTAGCACGTGTATTAGGGATAAGAAGAAAAAAAAAACAATCTTGGTAGGGTTGGAATACAGGTCCTGTCCTTGAGGCTCCCATACATTCCAAGAGGTCGTCTGGTGAGGCATCTTTGGTTCTGTAGATGGTGCA